>VMDO01009515.1:0-76852 GCA_007922755.1 Pedetes capensis | reverse complement strand
TTTTATCAAGTACCTCTTCAACAGAAATTGATACATAAATAGTACTTCTTTATTGAATTAATAAGATAAAATTTATTAATTCAGTTCTAAATGTTGAAGTGTTTTGTTTCTTTTTCCTAAATCCTACTAGGCCATAGTATATTATTTTCATTAAAGGAGAAGATCTTATTTTCTACTACTTTATTAAAGAATTTGTGCTCTCTCTGCATTGTGGGTGGAAGCAAGAGGTGGGTGCCCCAATGCTGCACTCAGTGGTGAGGCTGTGGCCGGAGAACAGTGTGTCACACACAGGAGAAAAGGACTGGTTTATTCACAAAGGAGGGGAAAGGACGGGAGGATTAGGGAGAGGGGAAAGGGGAGTTGGAGAAGGGAAGCTCTCAGCTGCTGTCTCTGCCGCTGGGGCACAGCCTCCCAGGTGTCATTGCTCTTCCAACTCGAAGCTTTCACCACTTCTGGGGCCCTGAGCTTGACTCCTGGAGTTTTGCCTAGCGAAGCTGTTGGTCCATGTAGGATACCCAGCATTGTAGAGGTCGAGGTTGAATAGAGGTGGCAGGCAGGTTGAAATATGATGAAGGCAGTTTGGAGGAAGGCTGAAAGCTAGGCTAAACAGACGAGTAAATGGGCCTTGGGTTCCTTACCTTGGGCTCCTAAGGAACCGCAAGAACCCAGTGAGCTTATCTTGGATGGTGTTCAAAATGGCTGCTGAACTCTGAACTCCAGAGCTTATATGGCCTGATAGCCAGCCAATCAGGGGAATAGGATTGGACCAGAAATGACCAATCACGCACCAGGGAGGCTTTAGATGCTACCATACATTGGGTGGGGGCTGGGATTTGGCTCAGTGGGTAGAGCACTGCGCTGTAGACTCTGAGGTCCCGAGTTCAATTCCCAGCACCCCAAAAATGGGAGAAGGGCCTGGCAATCCACTCCCAAGGCAATCCCGAAACAGTCAGCCAATGAATACCCTATAAGGGTCGCTATGAGTCGGATACCGACTCGACGGCACTTAACAACAACAATACATTGGGTGCCATCTTGACTCACTGGATGGGAGAGGGGAGGAGTGAAATACCTGGATGTATAGCAAAGGTGACCATTGCTATTTTGCCCCATAGGATTCCAAGTGGGCTAGATGAGCTTCTGGGACTGGCCATGTTTAGGGTATTCTCTATCCCCCCGGGAATCCCAACAGTTTCTAAAATTATCTAAAATAAAAAGTAAAGAGAAATAGTCAATTTTTTTTGGAAAATAAAAGTAAGAAATGCAAATAAATATTACAGAGTAAAAGATAAATTAATGCTAGTGGATCTAGTATAAGAATGGTCAAACAAATCAAAGAAATGGGACAGAGCATATGATTTTAGTATATTGTAAATGTCCTACTTCAAAACCATTAGAAAATAACAGATTATCTCATTTGAGAACAAAGATCTTTTCCACAGCATAAAATCAAATAAAGCTGAGATAATAATGTTTAAAAAGAAAAGCATTATATTAATATGTTTATAAAATTGGGGATATAGAAATTTTTTATTTTACTTTATTTTACTTATTTGTGCATGCGTGTGTGTGTGTGTGTGTGTGTGTGTGTGTGTGTGTGTGTGAGATACTTGGGGGTGGAACCCAGAGTCTCACACATACTTTGCAAGTGCTTTACCACTGGGTTGCTCCCCTAGCCCACTTATTTATTTTTTATTTTGAGTCAGGGTTTGGATGAGTTTTGCAAGCTGCCTCTGGCCTCAAATTCACCAACCTCCTGGCTTTGCCTCCCAAATTGCTGGGATTACAGGTATATACCACCACTCCCGGGGGTATAAGAATTTTCTAAACAAAGTAAGAATTTGGGGAAGAAAATGTTGAAAATTTGACTACTTAAAAATTAAGTGGTCTTACATTTTTAAAAACCTGAATAGGAGCTAGGAGTGTAGCTCAGTGGTAGAGTGCTTGCCCATCAGATACAAGGCCCTGGGTTCCATCCCCAGCACTACAACAAATAAATAAATACAAAATAAGTAAGAGAAAGAAATAAGAAAAAATATTTACAATATTTGTTACAGGAAAAAATATTATCCTATTAAAAGAGGGTTATCTTGAAAATCAGGAAAAAGAGTCATAGCCCTATAAGAAATAGACAAAGAATATAAATTGGCAGAATAAAATATACAAATACCTAAAATATTCAACATCACTAAGAATCAAAAACCCTAACTGAAAGAGCCTTGACAGAACTTTCCCCCATGTTGAATTGGCACAGGCATTCATAAATTATAATAATTAATTTTGATGAAAATATGAGACTAGTAGTACAAAATTGTAGTAATTTGGTAACTTGACATGATTCCTCTTATAATTAGTTTTTACAAAGTATATCATAAAAGTTTAACAGCTGCTAAGGAAATAATTAAAATGTGGTAAGTGGTTTACATCATTCACATATATTATTAAAGCATTATTTTTATTATGAAAAATTGTTAAACAGTCATGAGCAGTTATAATGAAATGATTAAATATATATGGGATGCCCACTGTGTATGCATTGAAATTCACATGGTGAGAAACATGTGGTGGGCCCCTCATGGTGGTACACGCCTATAATCCCAGGCAGGAGGATTGCAAGTTTCAAGGCCAGAGTAGGGGCGTAGCTCAATGGTAGAGTACTTGCCTAGTGTGTTCGAGGCCCTGGGTTCAATACCGCCAGTACCAGCACAAAAAAGGAAACACGAGAAATGTGGTAACACTTTGATGTGTCAACTGAAGTAATTTTAGTTTAACTAGAAAAATCCCACTTTATTAACAACTATCATGTTGGAAGGAAACTGGGTTATCTCACATCTCCAGAGTAAAAGCTGAACAAGGAAGCCTTAAAAGGGATTCCAGCAAGGGCTGCTCTGAGGTCCTCAGCAGTAGGAGCTCTCAGATCTTTTCTCGAGGCCACAGCCATCAGATGTGTCCACTCCAGGTAACTTCCACCTCTGAATGACACTTTCAATACTCCAGAGATGTGCTGGATCTAGCTTTGGTTAGTGTTTTGTTTTGTTTTGTTTTGTTTTTCTGCTTGATTCAGTCAGCCAGGCCATGGTGTGGGATTAACATGGTTTTATGGGATGGAGAGCCTCTCCAGTTTGTGTCTACCACAACCAGTGGAATAAGGCTCATTTTTCACAACAGCATCTAAAGGTACAGGGCCCTGGTTTTACATATGTAGGTGTACATATTAACATATTAAAGGGATATTTGGGAGAAAATATTTCAAAATGATAGCAGTTGTTGTCTATGAGAGGTAAGTTTATAAGTGACTTCTATTTTCTTCGTACTTCATGTATGTAGAGTAAAATTATTCTTGAAACAATATGAATTTGGCTACAGAGGCAGTTGTAATTGGCTACATTGCTAAGTCCTCATTTTCAAGCAAGAATACACCAAAAAATTTACTAAAATGTAAAAATGAGGGGATAGGGAATTTGAAGGGAGAGAAAGCCTACTAAAGTGGCAGGCAATCCCTTATTGAGAAGTAGAAAACTTATAATGTGTGTCAAATTGTCCCCAATATTCTCATAGTTCAGATTGGATTAATAAAACAGCATCAATTTACTAGGAGATTCCTGGAATAAGTACTGGTGTTCAGAATCGTCCCCATCAGTATTTACTCCAGAGGGGACATGTGCCACCAGATGGCGCCAAACCACACCTAGGACAGTTGTTAGATGCCGTTGAGTCGTGTCCTACTCACAGCGACCCTCATAGGGTTTTCAATGGCTGATTGTTTGGGATTGCTTCAGGAGTGGATTGCCATGTCCTTCTCCCATTCTTGTGGTGCTGGGAATCGAACCCAGGACCTCAGAAAACAACAGCAACAACAAATTGGATTTCCAGGATTCTGGGTTTCACAAGTTTGCTCCTGTCATTTTGCATGTTTGGCTTTTTTAGAGCCCACTTATCACATTGTAATAGTGCTTTATTGAATTACTTTCCCCCCAACTTTTAAATATTCTCTTTCATTAATTTTTTGAATAGATGATTTATTCACTTAGTTCAGACCCCCAATGAAATAATGGAGCTGGACAATGTTCAGCGATCTCTACTCACATTATCAAAAGAGACACAGCTGGCCATTTTCTATCTCTTTATGGAAGAACAGAACACAGTGTATAAAGTCTCCTTGTCAGAACATCAAACCTGGCTCTGCTCGAGCCTCTAGATCTAACCTCCAGCTTAATAGTACAACAGGGATAGTGGAACATGGAAAATGACACCATAGGAGCCATCAGCAAAAGCCAATATGTAGAGAACCTGCAAGACTGATTTCCTAAATAAAAAGTTTCAAGAGGAAAATTAAAAAGGAAATGTGGGGTGGAGAGTAGAGTTATAGATTAAAAAAATTTAAGAGAATTAGTGATCAAGTATATCCAGGATCTTGCCTGGTTTATGACATGAAAAAAAAAAAAAAAAAAAAAAAAACTGTGGGCAAAATTTCAATTTTTTTGCAAGATATTATTAAACAATCTTCTCAACTATGGAAAAGTCTAAAATCATAATGTTGAAACCAGTAGTGCTGAAACTGAAAGAGGTTTCAATTTAGTGAACAGAATTTGTACAAAGAATAGTTTAATTGTGGCTGACATCAGATTTAATGACAATACTTCTACTGGGGACTGGGGTTTAGCTCAGTTGGTAGAATGCTCCTCTGCACTCTCTGAGGTCCTGCGTTTGATCCCCAGCACTGTAAAAATGCTGCTGTAAAAAAAAAAAAAAGGAGAAGGATGTTGCAATCCACTCTCAAAGCAATCCTGAAATAATCATTGACTGAAAACTCTATGAGGGTTACTATAAGGCAGACTCAACTTGGTGGTACCTAACAACAACAACAACTTATACTGGGCAAAGAGTTCACATATAGGAGATGCAATGCCATTTGTCAAATCATGGTTAAAATGTAACCTTAGATTATCTACAGATACAAGAGTTTGGCAAAAACCAACAAAGGCATTCTGTGACAACCAATTAACGATCTGGAATTTATAATGAACAGTATTGTATATTTGATTAAAAATTTGAAAAGACCTTCTGAAATCAACTATTTTGTGATCCTTTAAATTATTGTTAAAATTTTAAGATGTGATCTTAGCATTGTGTTTATAGATTTTTAAATGCTCTTATATTTGAAAGATAAATACAAGTATTTGTGGATTAAGTTATGATTCTGAAATTTGCTTCAAAATAATCCAGTGGGCATTGGGACTGTAGATAAAATAGAATTGAACATTAGTTGGTAAGTGTTGAAGTTGAGTAATCCATGCATGGTGATTCATTATACCATTCCCTTTATTTTTTGTATGTTTAAATTTTTCTATAACAAACACTTAAAAAAGAAACTACAGAATTTTATGAAATATATTCTTTTTCTAATTAGAAATTATTAAGACATATATTTTCTAAAAATGAATTTCATGGGAAGTATCTGACTTTCAACCTGTCAGTTGACAGTCATTTGAGCTCATTCCACAAGACTGATGCTCATTTCCTCTCTGTCTTCCATGGACACGGCACCAGATCATTGGGACCAGGGTAAGTGCTTGAAAATAATGACAGCAGAATCATTCCTGGTGACTGTTTCCATGGGAATGGGAATGAATCAGAGGCAGAAAACTCTTAAATTTCAGCCTGAGGGTCACAAAAGGCCATTCCATTTTCAAAGGGTTGTGGCTGTTTATAGCTTTTATGTTTGGGGTGTGTGTGAAAAATATCAAACATAAATTTATTTCATTGAAAAACATTACCTAATCCTATGCATGAAAACCCAGCCATTACTCAGGGAGACCTGACAAGCATCCTGCCTAAACATCCAGCCATGGTTGCAAGTGGCTGCTAAGCACCAACACCTTCAGTACCATTGCGATTATTCTGAAATTCTGCTGGTTTTCAGAGTTTCAGAGTGTCAGGTAGACTTGTGAGTTTTGAAGGATACTGGTTTATAAGTTTGAGTAGTACTGAGAAGCCTTTCTGTGGGTTAATTGAAATTCAGTGAATTGCAGAGCTGAAAATTGGGATTAATTCAAATTAATCTTTAACAAGAAGAGTTTGAGAAAAGATAGTCTCAAATATTCTTATGAAAATAAGTTTTGAGCGAAGCTATTTAAGGATATTTTAAATAATTTAAATAATTATACTCAATCCAAAGGCTGTTTGTGCATCTGTCTTTTTATTGTTTTAGTAATACTAGATTATGGTTCCAGAACAATATGCAGTCTCTTCTTTATGCACATCCAGCAGCATGAATCTTGGCAATATATCATCTGGGAAAATTGTTTTTTGGATGATGAATTGCCAGGTTAAGAGTATTATATTCCTGCTATCATGCCTTCATTATCAGAGCAGTTTAGAAAATGTTTTCCTATGATACAGCAGCACTGTTGTGATAAGAATTAATGTAACATTTTAACAAGCAGTTTAAGAAAGCCAAACCAGTGGTTTTAGATTTGTACTCTGCAGTGGTACACACACAATGTACGTAATAACATTAGTTGCAATATTTTTTTAATCTGTGCAATTAACACCAATTTATATAAATGAAAGGAATAAGATAAGGCATTTTTAGATACTGACTCCTTAAAATAGATAAATGAACCTCCTCTGTAGCCCCAGAGGACTTTAAAATTAATTGCACTTTCTTCAGTTTGGAAAGGGTGTGTTTGTATGTTGAGAGGGAACAGACAGGTACCAAGTTGCATTAAAGGAAAAACATAAGATTATGTATTGTTAACATACAATAAGGAATTGCTGGTTAACAGCAATAAGGAATGACTCAGGTTATGCAGCGACTTTTTATGTAGGGAAACTTCAGCACCTCCTTTGAGGCATAAGACATTTAAGGCTAATTAACAGTTATTGATATTGGAAAACTCCTAGGCCTTGAAAAAATAGTCGCTTACAGAAACATAGTGAGGACATGTAGTGTTTGAGAAGGGCACACTCTTTTCTCTACAAAACAGAAAACAAAGAAACAAAAAGAACAGCTAATGCCTCACATGATATAAACCAACAAACGTGATGACAACCATTAAGTCCCAAGCAAGACTTGCAGGAACATTAAACAATGGCATTGGCAGAATGAGAATGTTTTATAACATGGACTGAGATCTCAGCAGTGTTCTACCACTGCATCCTTTCTGCATGATTTTGTTTTCCTTATAATTCCATTTCTCCTTATAACCCACTGTAAACACATATTAACCTTTGTTTATGGATCCTGAGACTGACTTATGTGTTTTATTTTATCAACTACTGGCCAAATGGAGTTCAACTGCTTCTTTTTTTATTAGTATTTTAATTGCACATATTTATGGGATATAGAGTAATAACTCAGTTTATATATACTGTGTGCAATTATCAAATTAGGATTGTCAACATTTGGATCTCCTTAAATTTCACAAATAGTTTTATTAACATGTAACAATAATTGTGCATATCTATGAGGTATAGTATGGTTTTTTTTCTGTTTACTTGCATACAGCATAATGAGATTCATTATGGAAGTTTCATAAAATTGTCTCCTGTATTTTTTACTTCTTTCCCCCTCTTTACCTTTCTATGTTGTTCTGCTCTCCCGCTCCCACACACTAGTTGCTTTCTCCCCTTTTGATGGGTCCCCTGTATTATCCAATCTTGTTGTAGTTGTTAGGTGCCTTTGAGTCGCTGTCCAACTCATAGTGACCCTATGTACAACAGGTGAAACATTATTGTCAGTACTTCTCTGCTATTCACAGGGTTTTCAGTGGCTGATTGTTTTTTGGAAGTGGGTTGCCGGGTCCTTCTCCTAAGCCTATAGCACCTGGTCTTCCAAGGGGGTCTCCCATCCAAGTGCTAACAGGCCAGACCCTGCTTAGCTTCTGAGATCTGACGGGGTCAGACACCACAGTGGTATGGCTGCAGACTTTCCAATCTTAGATATATATAATTTTATATAAATTCATATGTATATATTGTTGTTAGGTGCCATCAAGTTGAGTCTGACTCATAGCCACCCTCTTAGGGGTGTCAGAATTGCTTCAGGAGTGGATTGCCATGTCCTTCTCTCATTATATGATATAAATTATATTAGAGATATATTTCACTTAAGGTAGATTTAGCTCTGGCATATGAGTGAAAATGTGGTATTTCTCTTTTGGAGTTTAAATTCTTAAAAGCAAAAAAATACTAACTTTCAAGGTTTTCAGGTACATATTTACCTGTTTAGAATATTGTTTTTAAGTATTATTATGCTAATCTTTAATACTTCTAAATTTGCAAACTAAGAATTGATTGATTAGGGATGGAATTTGAGTTATCTTTTATTTGTAAATGGTCATTTTTAGTCCCTGTACTGTATGAAATGAAAGAACCTCAAATCTTGGGTGTCAAGGACCATCAGTGTTCTAGTTTGCACTGTCTATATAAACTCTTGAAACAACCCTTTCTGCAGATATAATGTCCTTATCTGTAGATTACCTGGCACTGTCTCAGCATACTATGGGGACTTGATAAATACAGTGGTAGCTCAGCCCTTGATCATAATCCATTCTAGAAGGTTAGTATCAAGCATTTTTCTCCCATAAAAAAATAACACAAATGTATTTATTGGTTCTGACACCATATTGAATGGCTAATTCAGATACACATATGCCATTTGCATACTTACCAGTAAGTTCTTTTTAAAATTTAATTTTTATTCTTACTGTTTTCCTTTTTCCTTCACTTTTAGCGACAAAAATATTTTGGGTGCCATGATGACTATAAAACACAACAAAAAACAACAACAAATAAAAACACCACAAGATCGTGAGCATCGTGCTTGGACAGGTCTTTATTGCTTTCCCTTTTGTTTCACCTGGAAGCATCATGGGTAAACATAGTGTCTCATACAGGTTTTAGCATGGGAGTAGAGTATCAAATAAGTAATTGAGCCCCAAACCAAAATTCTCTTGAAATTATTGGCTGAGGATTGAAATGTATGAGCACGGAACAGTTTGAGTGCCCAGATACCACTGTACCTGATGATCTGCCATAGAAACTGAGGCTGAAGAGTTATATAATTCTTCCAAAGTCATCTGCTTAGTAAGTGGCAAAATGGGGATTCAAAACTCGTGTTTCCAATTCTAAACTTAAGTTTTTCCTGTCTCTGTAACTCCTTCCTTTAAAATCAAAACATTTTCCCTGTGTGGCACAGAAATCCATTTAAAATAAGAGAGTCACCTGGGGAATCTCTTATGGAGATACCATATTAGCAAGTAAGCAACTTTTTAATATAAGAGTTTTTACTTTATTTATGGCTTTGTCTGTAAAATTCAGCAATCACAACTCCTCAACCAGGAAAACAAGCAAACCAATCAACCTACTAACCTGACTACAAAATGTGTATCCTTTAGGTAAAAATTGTTTAGTGGCATATTATAGACATATATCTTTGCGTACGGCTGGGATTTAGCTCAGTTGGTAGAGCGCTGCGCTGCAGTCTCTGAGGACCCGAGTTCAATTCCCAGCACCGCAAAAATGGGAGAAGGACCTGGCAATCCACTCCCAAGGCAATCCCGAAACAGCCATTGAAAACCCTATAAGGGTCGCTATGAGTCGGATACCGACTCAACGGCACCTAACAACAACAACAACATCTTTGCGTACACATTGGAATCACAAAATGGACTGTGGTAATGAGAAAGGGTCCTTCTCTTGATCAAAAAACACATGTTTATGCCAAGAGGATATATGGGCTGGCAACCTTCTCACAATGAGTTAAATTCAGAGGGATATTTCAGGCTCTTATTCCCAAGGAGAGGACTGAGTAGTTGGCCATTCACACATTTCTTATCCTGCATTCAATAAGTATTTGTCAAGTACACACTGTAAGACCATTTAATTATAATTTATGTAATATTTCCTCATCTGAAAAACGGGATAAAATAGAGCCTATCTCATATACTTGGGAGGATTAAATGAGAGTGTGTATAGACAGAATAGAACAGTATTTGTCATACAGCAAGTGCTCAACAAATGTTAGTTGTGAGAATCAGGCTCTTACAATGCACAAGACACCTTGCTGCATGCTGGACATTCAAAGACAAATTTGACATTAGTCTTTTCTCAGAAAACTGATAGTTCAGGAGAGGGAGACACACTTAGAAACTAAAGTCACACAGATAAAACAGTAAAAGGTTCTGTAGGATGCAGGGGAGATGCAAAGGAGAGTAGCCAAGTGAGTTTAGGGGCCAAAGAAAGTTCCACACAGAAGGCAACAGTCTGAGGTTTATAGGTTAGGTAGAATTCTGCAGATGGGGGAGGTGGGACAGGGAAAGATGCACTCTAAGCAGACAGACTTGTAGGGATAGGAAAGGCACAGAGTCTTAGAAATTCTGGTCTATAGGGCTATAAGTAAGGTTGAAGAAAGGTGTTTGTTAGTGAGACAAAAATATGAGGCCAGAATAGGTCAATCCATGAAGATCTTTGTCTTATGAGTAATAAGAAACCACTTACCTGTTTTCAATAGGAAAGTATTATAAACAAAGGTGAGCTTTAGAAAATTCATGGGTGAAATTATGGATGATAGGTGGAGAATGCAATATGAATCAGGAGATGATGGAAACAGACCAGGCAAGAAAGGAAATGGCTTAACTGTCAACAAGGATGGTAATCATGGAGGGGATGAGAGACTCAAGAGACTTCCAAAGGATAAGATGGAAAAGATGCTGGGATCAGTTGAGTAGGACAGAGACCATTATTTCTGACTGGATGGCTCTGCTATGCCCTAATTTAACCCATACAAAGTAAAAAATAAAAATAAATTTTTTAAAAAAAACCCATGAACAGAAAAGCCAGGATTTAATTTTTACTATTTATTTTGAAATAATTATAAATTCACTGGCAGTTGCAAATATTGTACAGAAAAGTGCCATGTTCTTGTTGCCATCAAGTTGGGTCTGACTTATAGCAACGCTCATGGGGTTTTCAATGGCTGATTATTTTGGGATTGCTTTGGGAGTGGATTGACATGTTCTCCTATTTTCGCAGTGCTGAGGATTGAACCCGCGTCCTCAGAGAGTGCAGAGCAGCACTCTACCAACTGAGCTAACCCCAGCTCAGGTGTCATGTATCCTTCAACTATTTCTCTTAACAGGTACATCTTACATAACTATAGTAGCACATCAATACCAGGAAGTTGACATTGGTAAGATGTATATGTGTGGCTCTATGTCATTTTGTTATGTATGTAAATGTGATGACCCTGGAATCATCATGACATTCAAGAAATTACTCCATCACCCCCAAAATCTCCCTCCTGTGATCCCTTTTGTTGTTTCAAAATTTTTATATAAATAGGAAACATACAGTATGTGATCTTTTGAGACTGGCTTTTATTTCACTCAGCATTATGATTTAAGATCCATCCAAATTGTTGCAAGTATCAATAGTTTGTTCTTTTTTATTGACAAAAAGTATTCCATAATATTCATGTACCACTTTATTTAAACCATTAACCTGATGAAGATTTGAATTATATCCAGTTTTGTAGCTGTTACAAATAAAGCTATTGGGAGTAGAATTTTGTGTGGACTTAAGTACTTTTTAAAATTTCTCTGAGGTAAATACTCAAGGATGTGATTTCTAAGTCAATTGGTAAACATTTAGTCATGTTTCCAAAATTAGTAAACTACTTTTCAGAGAGTAGATACCATTTTCCATTTCCAATAACAGTTAATGGGAGATTCAGTTTCCCTAAATCCTCAAAAGCATTTAGCATTGATACCATTTTTTAAATTTTATTTCTTCCAGTAGGTCTGTAGTGATTGATCATTGTGATCTTGATTTGCATTGCCCTGATAGCTAGTGATATTGAGAGCACCTTTCATGTGCTTCTTTGTCATTTGCATATTTTCTTCAGTGAAAGTTCTTTTTCTCATTTTCTAATTGAATTTCTAGAGCTTTTTTAACTTTTTACTTTAGAGTCCTTTGCACATTTTACATATTTATACAGAATAAGATATCACTATATCATTGGTCAGCTATGAAATTTGTAAATAATTTGTTGGACCCGACTAGATGGCACCTAACAACAACAACATATAGTTTTGTCTTTTCATCTTCATCCTCTTAACAGGATTTATCACAGAGAAAAAATTTTAATTTTGGTGAAGTATAATGTATCACTTTTTCTTTGATGTTTCATTCTTTTGGTGTCATGTCATATTTGGATCTTAAGATTTAAAATCCATTTGAATTTCTGGAGGTCAATAAAATACTCAATATTAAGTCCAAAAAATAATTATATCTGAAATTACAACTTTCTTGGATTTGCTTCAAAAAATCCAGTTTGGAGGGGAAAGTGAGAGGGGAAAAGTATGTGGAGGTGTAGATGAACAGACATGGCTGTGAGTTGATAATTGCTGAATCTGGGAGGATAAGTACATTGAGTTCATTATAGTATTCCTTCTATTTTTGTATATGGTTGAAATTTTCCATAATAAAAAGTTTTTTTAAGCAGTGTAACTTTTGACTACATAATCCAGTTTAGGAAACTTTGCCCTAAGGAAAAGATTGAAATATTGAGAGGAAAAAAAAAGCCATTTGTGCAGAGACGTTTACAGCAATATTATTGGTGAAAATGGAAGGAAAAATCAGAAATAATGCAAATAGCAATTAAGGAATAGTTCTATAATCTATAGTATACCATCTCAGGGGACCATTATGGGGCCATTAAAGTGATAAACATGAAGCCTGAAGATACATGAAAATTTCTTTTTACAAAATAATATTAGATGGAAAAAACAAAACATAATCCTTCAACTTTAATTTAACCAGTCATTGTATTAGAGATAATGTGATTTTATATTTCTGCAGAAAAATTTTAGTTCATTTCCCTAAATAACTTAATGATCTTCCAATTGCCATAAATAAAAGAATATGAGAGCAAGATTCAGCCCCTTCTAGAGTACCATGACAGGTGTAGGTAGGAGAGCAGGCAAAGGGGTCTTTTGTTCCACTACCTCAGGGTAAGGATAGATAGTAACGATTCACATTCTAACCATCAAATATTGTGTTAGGTGCTTTTGTATTTTTGTGACAAAATATCTGATGGCAAAAATTAAGGGAAGGATTTATTTAACTCATGGTTCAGAGAATTTCAGTTTATAGTGGCAGGGAGGCACGGCCACAGAGCAGGCAGCAGGCCTGCATGGTAAAAGCTCTGTATCATGGCAGACCATGAGCTAAGGGCCTGTGTAAAACCTTCAAAGTCTCGCTCTCAGTGACCTAGTTCCACTAGATAGCTGCTACCTCCCAATGTTTCACAGCCTCCCAAATAGTGCCACCAGCTGGGGACTAAGCATTCAAACATGTCTTCAGGGGCCATTTTATATTCAAACCATAAGATTCTGCTCAAGTTTCCCGAAGGCTTATAATCATCACCTAATGCAAATGCCTTTAGTCCAACTGCAAAAGTCCCCAAAGTTTTAATAGTCCCAACATTGTTCATAAGTCCAAGTCCAAAGTCTCTACTGAAACCCAAAGCAATCTCTTTTTGTGAGCCTCTATAAAGTAAAAGAGAACAAATTACATGCTTCCAACATACAATGGCACATAGTAAACATTCCTTTTCCAAAAGGGAGAAATGGGAGCATAGCAAGGAAAGATCAGACCACAGAAAGACCAATTTCCAGCAGGACAAACAAATCTTGTAGTTCTATATCTGGCATCTGGCACACACAGTGACATCATCTGGGCCCCCACAGGCTTGAGGGGCCCTGTTCCTATGGCCTTGTCATTTGTAAGTCATATGGCTTCTCTTTTAGGCTGGTCATTTGATGACCCCTACCAACAACAGCAACCACTTATTGCTGGTAGCTTTCCTTAGCAGATGTTTCATATTGCTGGCATCTCCAACATTCTGGGATTTCCACTGCAGGTTAAACTTTACCTTTAAACCTTCTAGATGTGTCACCCTTTCTGAGGCTTCCCACAGGAAATCTGACTCTGTGACATACTGCTGGCCTCACAGGCTATTCTCTGGAACCTTATTGGTAAGCCTCTATTATCCTATAACTCTTGCATTCTCCATACAAAACCAGGACCAAGGTTTGCTGTTAGCCCCAGCAGTAGCTGGTCCCTGATGGACCATGGCTACTGCATTTCTGTGTACCTAGGTTGGTAAACCCAGGAAGGCACTTCTCTCCCATCCTTAATGATGGTAATCTCTTGAACATTTGCATCCCCATTTCCCAAACTTTCTTTGTCCACAACTTTAAACATGCTCAAGCTTCTTTCCTGGACACATACTACATTTAAAAAATCTTTCTGCTTCGATTTTTTTGTTTGTTTGTTTATTTCTGATTCTCACACTAAATCTGGATAAAAGAAGTCAGCAGTAACCATGCCACAGCCTCAATGCTATGCTTCCTTGAAATTTCCTCCACCAAGCTAATTAATCCATTACTTTTAAATTTAGCCTCACCCTTAAAGATCACTATGTGTTTCTTAGTCCTTTGGAACTGGTTTTAAGGAGGAATTTGAAAGAGTTTGGAGATGTGAGTGAGAGAAGACCTAGAATGCTGGATGAACCACCATCATGAGCCTAATCACCAACAAGTAACAAATCTAAGGGTGAGGCAAACAATAAGGAAAATTCTGTTGCATATTTGGTCCCACCTTTAACCTAAGATGAGGCTACAGAATTTGAGAAGAATGGTACTGTGAGGTTGACTATAGCAACAGGAAGCCTCAAACCTTGATTATATCTACATTAACTCAAATTCTTATGCTAAAGGACTAGCATATGAAAATGTGTGCATATTTCTAGTTATTAAAAACAAAACAAATAATACCAAAACCTATTTTTCTACTCATTAAAAACAAAAATAAACAGAATGTCAAAAAGAAATAAAAGAAAAATAAATTTCAGCCTCACTCAAAATTCAGAATATAGCATGATTCTTTGCCAGAACATAACATGAATGGTCTGTAGTCTGATTTCCGATAGAGTCTTTATTTCCATTAAAACTCTATGAGCCCCCTCTTTGTTGTCAGCATTGCTATCAGCATTTTGGTCTTCTGAATCCAACCAGAATTTCCCATACCATCTGCTTACAGCATCCTAGGGCTTCTCTTATTCATATCTCCAAACTCTTCCAAATTCCTCCTGAAAACCAATTCCAAATGATTAAGAACCACATGGTCTGGTTTTGGCACAGCAATAACCCTACTCCTGGTACCAATTTTCTGTGTTAGTTAGCTTTTGTGTCACTGCAACAAAATACCTGACAGAACAATTTAAGGGTGGAAGGATTGATTTGGCTCATGGTTCAGAGGATTTCAGTCCATAGTGTCAGGGAGGCACAGTGGTAGAGGAGGTAGCAAGCCTGCATGGCAAAGATTCTTTGCATCATAGTAAACAGGAGCAGAGAGAATCAGGCTGGAACCAGAGACACACATAAAGCCTTCAAAGGCCCACCCCCCTGTGACATCCTTTTACCAGATAGGTCCTATCTCCCAAAGTCCCAAAGCACCAGCAGCTGGGGACAAAACATTCAAACATGAGCCTTGGGAGCCATTTTATATTCAAACCATAACAAACATACACTGTTAAGCATCTCAATAATGTGTTCAAATTTCTGATGGCTACACAGTATTTTACCAAGACTCATAAAAATTAAGGGAATGCAGGTGCAATAGACACTAAATTTGCATCCAGAAAGGAGCTAATTTCAAAACATTATGAGAGATATAGTTTGTCTGACTTATAATTTGAAGGAGAATATGCATTATGGTGTTACAAAGCTCACACATGCTTCCTGGTAAGTGAGGTGAACTGGGAGAAGGGTCAGATCATATTCTTAAATGCAACAAATCTTGTTTGTGTTAGAAATTGTTATGGTTTTAAAATATGTCCACAAATTCTTTGATATTTCTTCCTTCAAAAGGGGCGGACTCGTCTGCCTCCCATTAAGTATGGGCTGTGCTTAATAACTCACTTCTAATGCATAGAAAAAGTGGAAATGAAGGTGAATGACCTCCACAATCAGGATCTACAGACATGTAGATTCCCCTCTGCTCTCCCTCAGATAATTTGCTCTGGGAAACACAACTACTGCATCATGAGAAGACTCAGCAACCCTTCAGAGAAGCCCATAAAAGGAGGAAACTTAGAACTCCTGCCAACAGTCATGTGAGTGAGCTTGAAAGCAGATGCTTCAACCCCAAAGAAGTCTTCAGATGACTAGGGTACCACATGTCAGCCTGACTTCAGCCAGGAGAAACCTGAGCTGTACCCAGCTAAGCTGTACCTGAATTCATGACCCACAGGAACTATGAGATAATAAATGTCTATTATTTTAAATCACTAAGTTTTAGAGTAATTTGATATATACCAAGATAGAGTACAGAAGTTTTTTAGAATTCTTATAGAAATTTTTAGTTTTTCATGGTATGTGTTAGTGGTGTTTTACTGATTTTTCCTAATCTCTGATAGTCTACAAAACTGTGATTTTGTCAGCAGAAGTTTTGCCAACTAGAAAATTTTTAGGAACTGAATTCTATAAATGAAAAAAGATTTTAATATCTAAAAGCTATATGTGCATGCCTGCAGCTGTACCACTATGGCATCTTATCCTGTCAGATCTCAGAAGCTAAGCAGAGTCAGACCTGTTTAGTACTTTGATGAGAGACTACCTGGGAACACCAGATACTATAGGCTTGGGAGAAGGACCCAGCAACTCACAAAAAGACAACCTGCCATTGAAAATCCTATGAGTACCAGAGAAGCACTGACAATAGTGTTTCCCCTGTTGTACATAGGGTTGCTATGAGTCAGACAACAACTCAACGGAACCTAACAACAACAACATATATGCATATGATGTGGACTAGTAAATGTCTATGGCATCAGCAATAATGCTAAGGTGAAATGGACTTGTGAATGCTTTTAATGTTTGAACATTAATAATTTAAAATACATGTTGTGTTAATATTCATCTCCCAAATTTTGTCAGTGTTTCACTGCTTATAATTTGTTTTGTTTATATTTCTGCTTTTATTTATACTGAGGAGATGGAAAGAGAAAAGAAAGATGAATCCATTTTAGAGCCCGAGAAACACAGAACCCCATATTTGTGAAAATACTTCTCATGTGACAAGTACCCTACAACCTTAAGTCTTTAGGACAATGCCCCCTCCCTTTGGCAGACAAAATATTATTGTTTGAAATGTGTATCTCTGTCACTTATTTTTAGGAAAACAACATAATGTGACATGTTCTAGCCATGATTTAGTAATTCATTTCAATGTTTTCTTTGGCTGTTTCTGTGGTCAAATTAGATTCTTCCCCTTCATCAAGGATTTCAACAAATAGTTACCACCAGAGAAGTGTTCTGGGATTTTGAAAGAAAAGCTACAGGTCTGAGAATATTTGATTCTTTCATGCTAGTAAATGAACTGGCTGACTTATCCTGTAAATCAGGTGTCCTTGACCCCCAAGTTATGGACTAGTACCAGTGTGAGTAAAGCACAAGCAAGTGAAGCTTCATCTGTATTTACACGAGAAATGTAATGCACTTGAATCATTCCAAAACCAATCCTTTTCCCGGTCCACAGAAAAATTGTCTTCCACAAAACCAATCCCCTTGCTATAAATGATGCTATCTGTGTACTCTATAGGAGAGGATTTGCACTTCATGTTAGAAAGCAATCCAGTGAGAAACAGATTCTCTTTCAAATACTGCTATAGAAACCTAATGGAATGTCTTTCCACTGGATGTGAGGATATCATTTCAAGATGGGGGATAGGAAATAGGCTTTGGCATCATGATTGCACACCATGAAAGCCAGACTTGGTTAACTCAAGGCAAACAAAAACTTTCCTGATGCTGAACAAACATGAAAGTGATACATTTTAATGATAAAAAAATCAAACCTTATTAATGTCTCCTGCATAGGAAGCCACTTAACTAATGTGATTTAAATATTGTAGAACAATAAGGGGATAGTACCAGAAGGTATTTAAGTAATATATTCCTCAGTTAGTATGCCAAAGTAACTTGTGGAAGCAAGAATACTTGCTTTGATCCATGGACTTTACAGAATGCAAAGGTCAGAAAACCACATGCCAGTTTGTCAGTACAGTGGGAAGTCCTCCACATTGAGTGACTTTTAGAAATGAGTGAAATTGTGCAAAATTCAGGCCCATGCCCATAAGATGTGTAACACACTCCTAAGAGACATCTATGTCATTAAATGTACAAATAAGTGACCTTATTTAAAGAAAAATGTTAAGCTTCATATTTTGGAAGAATTAAAAATAAATGTACAGACTTTCAATAATAATAATAATAATAATAATAATAATAATAATAACCTTTTCTTGGGAAAAATACTTAGACATACAAGTATCCAATGTCCTATATGAGATTTATCAAGGAAAAAGTATACAGTGAATAGTTTATCATAAGTTAACATGATTTACTGTTCTTGAAAAGAAAATAAGTTGTAAATTAAGAATGTAGTACATATGACATAAGCTTCCAATTGTATTATCTTAGTCACGTTCATTTCATTTTTGCTTGCTAAATATTAAACAGTGCCATGTGTGTAATACTCTACATAATATTTAATAAAAACTAAAATGCATGGCTAATCCTTTAGATTAAACATAGAAAATGCTATCTTACATCTGTTGTTGTTGTTAGGTGCCGTCGAGTCGAGTCCAACTCACAGCAATAGCTCCATAAATTCAGATGTACATAATACCTGGAGCAAAGTCCCAAGGAGTGACTAAAAATGACCACATGATGCTTTTTATCTATGAACATGGTGCTATTGTTCTTTTATTGGCAGGCTTTGAACTTTGTGCTCATCTTAGGGGTGGTACTTGCCCATCTGGGGTCTTTCTTATGGCTTATGTCATATTTTTATTAGCTGACAGATGGGGTAAAGGTGAAGGTCAGAAGCGGAGAGCAGAGGGAGGCTAACTGGTCTTACCATGCCATGTGCATAAACATCTCACACAGTACTAACTAAATTCCTTTATTCATAAGGAAACTCTGAGGGAATTGGATTTATTTAGTTTGAACAAAAGAAAGCCATGGACCTTCCTAAGGACAATGTTAATAGTATATTTGAAGCTTCTCAGTAAATATTGTCCAACTCTTCTTTATTTTACATAGATTATAACTTACACAGAATGAATAACCCCAAAACTATAGGTGGATAAACTTCTGATGTAATACCTGTAATTATTGCAATGTAGAAGAAGAGGGCAGAATGGTGCTTTTTTTTTTTTTTTTTTTTTTTTGTAATGGGGGTATTTTGGAGAAACCTTGAAATGTTTCTCAATGATTCCTAAAAGCATGGACTTCTACTCACAAAGGCAAGATGAAATAAGAAGCCATGCTACTATTGATTTCATATCCTAAAATATCAAGATGCCAGGTTATTTTATAGGAGACATAGTAGTCACATAGAGCAGCAGTCTGCCACCTTTTTGGCACCTGGGACAAGTTTCACAAAAGACAATTTTTCAAAAGACAGGAAGAGGGATGGTTTCAGGATGATTCAAGCACATTACATGTATAAACATGGCACCTAACAACAATAACAACACATGTATAAACACAGATGGAGCTTCACTTGCTCACCCACCTCTCACTGCCTGCTATGTGGCCCAATTCTTAACAAGCCCTTGATAGTTGGAGACCCCTAATATAGAGGATTTAATTTCCAGAATTCTTTTACATCTGAAAAATAATTATATATTTTAACCATATTTATTAGCATTTAAAAATTAGACTTTTCTTCCCAATGCTGCCTAATATATGTGTATTGACATTAATCATTTGGGGGTGGGATGGACATATGTCTCAGAAAAAGACCTCTAGAATACCCTGAGGATAAGGATGTGCTTCAAACTACATCCTCACATTTACCCTAGCCTCACTGATAGTCAGTCTTTGCTGTAGGGATCCATCATTCTAAATGGACAATGACGCATCCCTCAACAGATCTGGTGGAGAAATGGATAAATACTACTGATGTAGATCAATGCAAGATGAATCTGATTAGGAGCTCGTGTTATAAAAAGGAACCAATTGAGTTCAAATTTTTACTCTATTGCTTCCAAGCTGCATGACCTTGGGCAATTTACTTAATTTCCCAAAGTCTCGCTTGCCACATTTATAAAATGAGGATAATAACACAAATGTGCTTGCACCTGATGACTGGGAGATTTGAATGAACTAAAGCTAGTAAAGCACTTGGCACAGTATTAGCACATAGTAACTAGTACTCAGTAAATGCTAGACAATATGAGTATTGCCTTGAAAGGATTCAGAAAGGCTCAAATCTGTTTGAGATGAAAGAATGCTACTCTAAAAATACTATTCAAGAAGTGTCTAAGAAGAGACTTAATGGCAATTTTCTCTTAGAAATTGCAAAGGAAAGTCTGCCACTGAGTGGGAATTAACTAAATACTCTCTGTGTTTTCTTATAACATGACAGAATTCTTTGAAATGCAGTTACATATGGGAAACTTTGCCCCTTTGGCAATCTCTATAGAATGAACACTGAGTGAAAGATGATTATATAAATAGTAATTTCAGTGTAACTCAGAGATCACTGGTCATTTTCAGGACTACAATTCTTTAACTCATCTGTCCTCAGTTGACCTGATTCTCATTCTCTGTGAAGATTCACATGAAATGACTTATTTAACTTTCTAACAAAACTCCTATAGGACCCCCAGCTGGTCTAATAGGGAATAAAACTCCTATCCTGAATTTTATCTTCCCTGAAATATTGCCACCCTGGTGGCTTCTTGCTATTGAAGGAGTTAAACATCCTCTCCAGGCTGATCCTAAATTTTGCAACCATGTATGTTTCCCTCTACCAGTTCATCCTCAGGTCCAGAACATACCCTCTTGTTATTCCTTCCATGGGGAATAGAACCATACTCCTCCATCTCCCTATTCTTCCCTTCAAAGTCTTTCAAAAGGCAATGCAAATTCCCTGCTCTCCCTCTCCTGCCATCCTCCTTCTCCTGTGAGTCTCCACACCCTCTGTGAACTTACTGCCTCAGACACCATGCTTTTTAATTGTTGGCCAACTTATTTTACATCTGTACCTTTTCTCTTCAACTAGACTATACATTGTCTGCAGAAGATACTATACTTTTTGGTCTCATCTCTCACTTGGCATGTAGAATAGCTTTAGCACTCTACTTGTTACTTAATTGACTCATTAAGAATACCTCTAACTCAGTGAAATTATGCACTACAATATCCAAAAAAAGTAAGAATTACTACTGGTATTCATTGAAAGCTTATTATGATCTGGGCAAGAAAATTACTAACTCACCTAGTAGTGCTAACTCATTTTATTTAAATGTAAATTAAGTATTTACCATGAGCCAGATGCTTTGCATCTATGTCTCATGTCTCATTTAATCCTCACTTCAACCCTTTGAAATAGCTATTATAATGACTGTTTTAGAGATAAGGAAATTGAGGTTCAGAGAAAGCAAGTTCCCAAGGTTATATGATTAATTAGAAGCAGAGCTGAAATGCAAACCAGGTGACACAGATTCTAAAACCCATGCTGTCTCCACTATACTACACTGCATAGAGTCCATACTGCCAGCAACACAAGCTAGCCAAGACCTGACTTTCTGGGAACTTTCACAGGGGTATCTTGACTGCTTCTGGGACTGAACCATCATTCAGACACTGTCAGTCTTTTGCTGTTGGCAAAGGCATCAGCAGAGATTTTTGTGCAGTGCTAGAATGCTCTAAGCAATCCAACAGTGGATGAGAAATACATGCTATGCTTATGAGGCTGCCATCAGTGGCAAGTAGATTTTATCTGTCATGTGGAGTAATTCAGCTCTTCATTACAAATACTACATGGGAACAATTAGTATTCTGCTAGCTCTGAAACAACAAAATCCTAAGGTAAACAGAAAGAGCATGTGGAGTCTGGCTAAGAGGGAGGATTATGTGCAGAGGAGACAGTGGGCTACCACACTGTAAAAACCCTGTCTGTCCAAACGAATTAGTACCAAAACCCCAAACAAAAACAGTACATTTCTGAATATTACACAGAAATTTTGTCTCCAAGTAATATTATAATGTAAAAGCAATAATAAAAGCAAATCTAGGGGGTACAAGGAAATAGGTTCTCTCTATCTTGTGCTGCTTGTTATATGTATTAGAGCCATCTTCCAGGAGACAATTTGGGAATATGTATTTAAATTATACCTTTTTGCTAACACTCCAGATGGCCTCTAAGCTACCTAGAAAAAAAAGAAAAACCACTGGGGAGTAAGAATCATCACCTTCAGGGGACTCACTCACCTATGACCAATCACATTGAACACTCATCTGCATATTTGTTGAATTGGAGATTTGGGGCAGAGGGAGGATATATTTTATCATTATTGTTATTATTATTATTATTATTTTATTGGAAATTTTTAATGTACAACTTAATGTAATTCATTCTGACATGCATTTCATTGTGACATTTCTGTAAATGCATTTTGTTGTAGATTACACAGATAAGTTCCCCCTTACCCTCTTGTGTACTTCCTCTCTCCATTCCATCCCCCAACCAAAGATCTCTCTTCCATTTGCTTATTATTTCATTAATTTTTATGTAATATGCAACCCAAAAAGATCAAAAGAATACACAGTGCACAAAGAGAAGCCTTCTTCTTACACCCTGTAGCCACTCAGTTCCTCTCCCCAGAAGCAATCAGTTAATGATATTACCAACCAGTTGACTAGGGTCATTTTGCTCTACTCAGATAGAAGTCACTAGGAGTAAAAGGAAGTTCTTCTAGTGTTGGCAGGCCTGCAACCTTGAGTGCCAAAGGCTTATTGGCTGGGCTACAAACTCAGAGTTTTATAGCTCCAAGTCTTGATAACTAGAGGCTCATGGCTCCATGCTTCAGAGGTCAGAGATTTATGCTCAGATTCTAGATGCTCAGATTGGAAGCTTGTAGATCTGAACCTTGATTGCCAGTGGCCAGGCACCCAACAGCCAGTGTAATCCCTGGCTCTTAGCAGCAGCTAGTGGTAGAAGTAATGAGTACCAACTAGTGTTATGGCTCTAAAGCCTCTGGTGTTAGGACCCTTGGTCCTTACACCGACTAATGTTATAGCTCTTGGGCCTTTGGTGTTAGGACCCTTAGGGCTTAGCAGTTCCCTGGAACTCTTCCAGTGAGTGTGGCCTGAAGTCTCTTGTATTCAACTCTTCACAGTCTTCTCTATACTTCCATCATCCTTTGTTGTATCTATCACCTCTTCTCCCTACCATCTCTGTCCCTAACTACTCTCTGAAACTCTTCAACGACCCTCTTGCCACTACTGCCACTGCCGCTACCACTGCTGCTCTTGTTTCAGCTGCTATTCTACTATCTCCTCTTCATGTTACCAACTCAGCCTCCTCTACTTCTAACAAAAACCAAAAGTAGCCAATGAAAAGACCTGTGTGGCAGCACAGGAGGGTTTCTCCCAGCTGACTCAAAAAGTGAGTTGAACAACCTAGTTATATAGCTAGAAGGGAGTGTGGAATGGGTATGGCATGCAAATGAAGTTCCACCAATCACAGACCTTACATAAGGACCAATCATAGGCCTTGCATTACAGCAATCACAGTTTTCTGCTAAACCGCTGGGAGAAGTGTCTCCCTCCAACACTCTGAGTAAGATTAGTTGCAGGAAAAGCACGTTCATCTGGAGTACTTCAAAGCTTGTCTTGTAGTGATGTTTTAAAGACCAGGCTGGTTGCCTAGAATGTTTGTGACTGAAACAAGTCCTCCTAAAATAGAAGTAATGGTTGTAGTGGTTTCTTGCAGTTGCTGGAATGATCTTAGAGTGATCATAATATGTCCAAGGAGTGCCCTCTGCTATGAGGGCACTCCACCCTGTTGTCAGAGAAGGGACTTCTTGGCTAACAGTTCCCCCTTCTCAAGGGTACCAGAATTAAGGGAAGGGTCTGTCTACTGCCATTCCAAGGCCTTGATGGCCCACTTCTGGTGATTATGCCCATGCATAGAAAAAAATTATAGGGTACTTACAATAAAGACTCAAAGAGACATCAACACAAAACTGACATTGTCAATACCATTTAACAGTGTTTAACAGTATTTAACAATGCCTAACGGTACTTACCCTCATGCCAGTGTCCTAGAGACAGTTGGGTCCTTCTGATCTGTCTCAGTGGTTTATGAATCCTTCCAGAATTGTTCTCTGCAACACACACATGCACCCACATACATATACACACATCTGTGGAAGAAGACTCTAAGGTAATAATTACAAGAAGGGTGCCAAGCTTCACTGTAAACTTTTATATTAGAACTGTATTTAATTTTCCAATCATTGTAGCCCTCACCAGTCCAAACCCACTGACTGTCATGCTAACCTGAGAACTGTGGCTGTGAATTTGGAGTCCTGTGCTATTTTGGGCCACAAATACTTGAAACTCTCCTGTCTGGACCTCTTGCTTTCTCTGTCTGGGATCCTCTTCACCAATATATGAGAATCTTTTCTGCCATTCTTCTGTGTGTGTATGCCTTATTTCCTGTTATGTTAGCTTTCTGCCACTAAAACAAAATACCAGAAATGATTAACTTATAAAGAGAAAATGCTTATTTGGGCTCATAGTTTTGGAAGCTTCAGTCCATGATCAATTGGCTTAGTGCTTTGAGTCTGTGAGGAGGTGACACATCATGATGGGAGTGCATGGCAGAGCAAAACTGCTTACAGGATGAGTCAGGGAGCAAAGAGGAAGAGAGGGAGCACAGGGCTGAAAAACCCCCTTGGAAGACATACTTCAAATTACCTAAGCACCTCCCATGAAGCCCCTCCTCCCAAATGCTCTACCACTTCCCAATACCGCCACCCTGGGGAACAAGCTTTTAACATATGGGCCTTTGGAGAACAGTTAAGATCCGAACTACAGCAGTATTCCTCTCTCCTGATATGCTTTCTCCTTTTGGCACAGCACATCTTCTAGTAGCATCCTAAGAATGTATGAGAATAAAATTTTTCATATATGAAAATCTCCTTTTTCTACTCTTTTCCTTGAATGATAGTTTGGCTAAGTATTAAATTCTAGATTGCAAAGTTTCCCTTCTGATTTTGAAAATATTAATGTTTTCTAGAGATTTTTGTAAGGAAATCTGAGACTATACCAATTTTGAAAGCTTTGCCACCCTTCAACTCTTCAGAACTAGAACAAATAAATGAATTTGCATGCACAGTCATGCTCATTGTTTTGCTCTTGGTCACAAAGTGGAAGTGCCTGGTGATCTGTGAGGACTTTTTAAACTTAGGGTTCAACTGTAAAGATATAGGTGAGAGCATTCTGAACCCCCCTTTGGGAAGAAGAAGTTATTATCATCATCATTGTTCAGTGATCAGTGTTGCTGTTACCCTTCTTATCTTTTTCCAAAACCAAGTTTGTCTTGATCTATCCACTGACTTGGGAAACACACATTAATTTGGGCTAACTGGTCTGCCAGGATTAATGAAAAGTCTACATTACAGCATGTATTAAAACAATTACTAGTATCTATGTGGCTATGGAATGAGATTTGTGGCACGCATCTGAAGACCTACCTTTAATTAAATCCCAGTGTTGCTGTGTCATGTGTCCTTGGGGCAAGCGAGTAACTTCTGAGCCACTGCTTGCTCATCTGTAAAATAGGCATAATGCCTGTCTCACAGAGTTGCTGTGATAATTAAATGTAGCAGACATGGTTATTTATCACATTTTACATCAAAGCACCATGCACATGTAAGAGGCATTCTTGTTGTTATTGTTGTTGTTAGATGCTATTGAGTTGGGTCTTAGTCATAACAACCCTATGTACAACAGAGTGAAACATTACCCAACACTGTGCCATGCCCACCACTATTGTTAGTGCTTCTCTGCTGATCATAGGGTTTTCAATGGGTGATTGTTTTTTGGAGTGGACTACCAGGTACTTCCCCTAAGCCTACAGCACCAGGTATTCCCAGGAGTTTTCCTATTCAAGGACTAACAAGACCTGATCCTGTTTAGCTTCCAAGATCTGGCAAGACCGGATTTGAGGGTAGCATTATTGTAGATGAGGCATTCTTATAGTCATTTAAATTGGATAAATAATTTTACAGGTATAGGTTCGTTAGAGTACCTGCTGTAAAGTATAGAAAAGAGTGTGATTTGCATATGTATTTGCTTATGTATCCATGTTAATGTGCTTCCAGGTTGCTTAGTATATAATTTAAATTTTTTGCCATAATGATTGCCTCAACATAATTCCTTCTTCCAATGTATTGTAAAAGGGCCTAGTTTCTTGGTCAAATTATTAGAAATTCCAAACAGGTAAGTTTTATTGCAGTTTTACTTTTTCTTAATGTGGAAAAACATAAAATTGTCACTCTGGAGTAGCAAGGCCTTTCTGAGAATAAAATTACTGAAATAACATTGGACTTTTGGTGATTTGAAATAACTGGAACCCTGTTATTATTACTTGAAGCTGAATTGGATTTTTTAATGGAAAATAAAATAGAACAGAAATGACTTTAAGAAAAATGTGGCAGTTTTATTTTATTTTTTTTTTAGATAGAATTTTACAGACACATCTTATAAAAAGCCCAAACAAGGCAACAGTGACTCAAGATCAGATTGAAACATGTGTCGTACACCAGCTGCATTTGACACTGCACCTTGAGGACTCTTATTCTTTCTTCATACTGCTGTTTAGATTGAAGAAATAACAAGAAGCATCTGAGAATTCTGTCATTCAAAAGGAAATACAGTTGAATAGTACTAAATCTATAATGGAAAACAAATGGGAAGGGTATAAGGGTTATTGGTTTTGTCTTTGTGTTTGGTATTATACATTTCTCTTGTAAAAATGTTCTTATCTCTAATATTACCATAAATCCATGAAAAGAGTTTGGTATAGTTCAGTCTTCAATCAAATAACACAATTTGTTCATTCCATTAGTACTTATTGAGTGCCTACTGTATACCAGGCACAATTCTGGACACCGAGTGCAGCAGTGAGTAAAATGGGCAAGATTCCTGCCCCCCTCGGACTTCCATTCTAGAAGTACTGGAGGGTGAAGAAAGCCCTAGCAGCAGGCATTCCAAAACAGGAGGGGAAATGAAGCCCAACCACTAGCCTCTTTCTCTTGGTGCTTGAGAGAACTGAAAGCCTCAACACCCTTTAACTCTAAACCTGATGCCAACACTTATACTTCTGTACACATCTGGAAAACAAAAGAAGATTCATGCCAGTGGTCTCAAGAGTGGGTACATAGGAAAGGATCCTATCATTTAACTACAAAATCCATTGGCCTCCTCTTTTCACCAAACAAAGAATGGAAAGCTGCCAACCTGACCTGGGGCACCTGGGTATTCAAGGGTAGCCTCATTTCCTAATAGTCAGCCTTCCTCTCCTTGGGCTTGTCACACTGTGTTTTTTCTAACTTTTGGTTGGGAAAAGATGCCCTGGGTCACCATAAAACAAACACTGGAGCAACAGCTGAGTTATTTTAACTTTCCTATGCCAACACCATATAGCAAGGGCAATGAGGAGAATGCCTGATCAACACAGGTGGTAACAGCCTGAGATCATGAGGAAACGATTCACAACTCTTAATTTGCCAGGAAGCCCAGAGCCATCTGGGAAAAAGGAGGGACTCTGTGCTTTGAGGGATTTAGCTCAGTGGGTAGAGCGCTGCGCTGCAGTCTCTGAGGCCCGGAGTTCAATTCCTAGCACCGCAAAAATGGGAGAAGGGCCTGGCAATCCACTCCCAATGCAATCCCGAAACAGATAGCCATTGAAAACCCTATGAGGGTCGCTATGAGTCGGATACCGACTCCAGAGCACCTAACAACAACAACTGTGCTTTGAAGAAAGGGCAATTTCTAGCATCTAAAACTGCATTGAGAACCATTAGAGCGAGCAGCATGTTGTTTACACAGTAACCTCTTCCTATTATCCTGTTGTTTTCCAGATTGGGTTAGAGAATTCTGACCTTTCTACTGTGACTCTCCAGTGGTACTTCCAGCCCCATCTCACATCCCCTTGCTGGCTCTTTCCTGTTACAAATGCACCATATGTATTTTCCTTAAGGAATAAGGTCATGGAGACAAAACCAGAGGAAACATCCTTCCAGGCACAAGCTCCTTAAAGTAGTCCCCTACCTTTATCTCATTTAATTGAAGGGTCTATTCTCATCTAATACCAAAAGCAACAAATTATACATACATATATTTGAACTTTTCAAAGTTCACTTTGGTTTTGCAAAGATGAAGATCACTTTTTTTTCTAACACCCTTTCTGATCATATCGAGAAAGGGGAAGTCTCACTTGTTGAAGTATTTTATGCTGTTAATCATAATGTCCCAGAATATTTGACTTCTGAGGTTTCACTCAGTTGATAGAGTATTCTCTGTGCTCTCTGAAGCCCTGGGTTTGATCCCCAGCACCACAAAAATGGAAGAAGGACATGGCAATCCAGTCCTGAAGCAACCTTGAAGAACAATCAGCCATTGAAAAACCTATGAATAGCAGAGAAGCACTGACATAGTGCCAGGTATGGCACAGTGTTGGGTAATGTTTCATTCTGTTGTACATAGGGTTGCTATGAGTCAGACCTGCCTTGATGGCACTAACAACAACAACAACAACAACATCCCAAACCCTCATTCTATATATGAAGAAACTGAGACTCAAAGAGGTTAAATAACTCTCCCTAGTCATGAAGCCAATCAATGGTAGGTTAAGAGGCTGTTGACTCCAACCCCATTGTTACTGCATTAGATATAGGAATATACTGAATGCTATTTACAACAGACTTCTCACATCCCTGAGATCTACTAGTGGTTGGAATGGAAATTAAATTTCATGAGAAGGTTGGCTGGATGTGGTGGCATATACCTGTAATCCAGTACTTGAGAGGCTGAGGCAGGATTGCATGTTCAAGGCCAGCCTGGGCTACCTAGTGAGACTGTCTCAAAAAACAAAAAGAAAAAGAAAAGGAGATGGGTGGGGGAGAGAAGAAAGGAAGAAATAAAAGAAAGAAAGGAAGAAAGAAAGAAAGGAAGGAAGGGAGGAAGGAAGGAAGGAAGGAAGGAAGGAAGGAAGGAAGGAAGGAAAGAGTGAAGGAAAGAAGGAGAAATTCCTCAGGGAGACCAGGAAAACACCAAGGTACATAGAAACAGAAAAATCCCCGCCCCTAAGAGTGGCTTCCCATATAGCATTGAAGCATTTTGGACCACACTCAGTGTTTCATCAGCCTGTAGATGGCACAGTCGGACATAGAGTAATTTAGTAGTTGTCTTTATGACCTCTTGTCTCTGAGGACTTTGGTTCATTTAAGTTGTGATATCGAGTAATCAAATTCCAAAATTTGTTTAACTCTTGAAACATAATATAGTCCTCCTCAATAGCAAAAACACATGGTATAGAAAGTTTGACTCAAACGAGTGTGAATAGACACCTCCTGTCATTAGAGTGGATTCCTAAAACTGATTTGTGTGAAGAGGACTGCAGTGAATCCGGCTATAGTTGTAATAGGAACATTACCTCCAGTGTTTGTAGCAGTGTTAGTAGTGTGTGTGTTGGAAGGGTATATTCTTAACCAAAAAGAAGCTCCAATAGACAGGTAGCACCTGAAATGGGTAAAACCAATTGGCTTACACAATTATTACATGATTCATTTCATTTAGAGATGATTTATTAGCTCCATATGAATTATTTAATTTGCCATCATTTGTTTTGCCTCATTAGAAAGACTGAGATGTTAATTTGAAAGACCCAGTTCTCTTTAATATACTACCCACCAACTTTGAAATGCTACCTTTCTGTCCCCTCAGAAACATCTCCATAATAAACAGGATCATTTAAAATAATTCTGTCACCCAGACAGTTTTCTAAAGTGGTGATAGCAATACAAAAAATTCTGGGAAACATAGGCTTATTCTGCAATTCTCCCCATCTTCTTTTCCTGTCACCTCAATTTATTAAGGACCACTATTCACCTCTCAGTTAAAACGCACAATGACCTGGAAATGGTAAGAGCTGCTGTGCACTCTTCACTGTCACAGGACCTACATGACACTTCATGGCTGAGGTTTTTTTGTTTGGTTGGTTGGTTTTTTTGTTTGTTTGTTTTTTGTTTTGAGCACTTTACACTCCATTGAAAAGCATCAAGCCATTTACCAAACATTTCAAATAGGCATTATGTGAAAGAGTTAACAGAATTGTTATATGGGCTTAAGGAGCAGCCTGGCTGCTCTGATACTCTCTTTCATCTAGGGTGGATACACTGTTACTGAAAACACCAAACAAACGTGAGCAAGTGTGGAGAATTAATTATGGGTGTTGATTAGGCAGCTGGATAATTGGGACTGACTATAGTTATCTGTATGGCACAATAAAACAGAAATTACCCTGATCAATGTAAAATTGATAAAATTTTCTGGGTTGTTCCTTCTCTGAAGGTCTGAATTTTGACAATACTAGTTAAGTATTCCCTCAGTTGTGTGTTCCATCTATAACTGTATTGGGAGGGATTCTTTATCCAGGGACTTTATGAACATCACAAAGTACAAATTGTTAGTATACTTCAAGACAGTTCAATGTGGTAGCTAAAAGGGAATACAAACAAAAATGATAATGGTCTAAGTTTGATCTGTTATCCATCCTGATATTGCCAAGAATGAAGTTAGCAAGCACACTTGTGTGTAAGGGGAGAAATGTAAAGAAATGTAACAGCTCTGTAAAGCAGGGAGATATTTATAACTTTTTACCCAGTACTCAGGCTTTTAAGAATCCTAGGTATCTGTGCCAGTAGCCATACCACTGTGGTATCTAATGCTGTCAGATCTCAGAAGCTAAGCAGGGTCGGGCCTGGTTAGTACTTGGATGGGAAACCACCTGGGAACACCAGGTGCTCTAGGCTTGGGAGAAGGACCCAGCAACCCACTCCCCCAAAACAATCAGCCATTGAAAACACTATGAATAGCAGAGAAGCACTAGTAATAGTGCTTTGCCTGTTGTACTTAGAGTTCCTATGAGTTAGATACCTACTCAACGGCACCTAATAGCAACAACATCTGTACTTAGTAATTTATTTTTTACTTTTTGTTATTCTCAGTTAAGAGCTACTCTTCCTCACTAATAACTCTGAGAAATATGATGTTCCAAAGCAGAATTTTTTGAAATGGGGTTCATAAAATATTTGCCTTGTTCTTTTTCCTAGCCACTGTTCAAAACAAGTTCCAAACAACACTGATTCCAAAGAGGTCTATAGGTGCTTTTACAGTGCATTTTACACATACTAAAACTCTAAAAAATCCTGCAATAAAAACAATTTGCCTAACATGGTTGCACATTTTTCCCTAAATTACTTTGTAGGGCACTGCCTAGAGAGGCAGTTCACCCCAGGGCCTATCCAGGCTCCCTTGGAGGACTGAGGTTTGTTCTCTAGGCAGTCATCTTTGCCCTACATCCTGGAACTCAGGGTCATCGAGCTCCCTAAGATGGCTCTGGCATCTATTCCATTGCCTCTGGCCCCTCGACACCGATTGGCTGTTTCCAAACCCCAGAACGGCTCCTGATTGGACCATTCTGGAGCCACCCCTGATTGGCTACTTCTACAAAACCAAATTTGAATATCCCCTCTGATTGGCTGAAACCTGTATGAGGTAACTGCCTCTGATTGGTCCCCGGCAAGCCCCAGAAGAGTATATAAGGGCGGTACACAGAGCAGTCTGGGTCCATTCCATCGACCGGGACAGACAAGGAAGAAATAAAGAGCTGTTGGAGCAGAGCACTCAGAGTCTTCATTGGGAAGAAAAGAAGCAAAGAGCTGCCCTGGGCAGAAGCCTCTGAGCCTGCCTTTTTCAAGGCTTCTCAGAGCAGCCATGAGCAGAAGCCTCCTTTCCGGGCGGCGCAGCTCCTGGGTGCCCAGCTCCCCCTCACCAGAAGACGGGTCTTTAGCTGCTGGTCCCTGCTCACAGCTGGAGCGAGTCCGGCGGCAGGGCGACACCCCACATTACTTGGCCATGGAATCCATTTGTCAGATTATACCTATCAGCCGCATCAAGTGCTTTGTAAAACTCTGTTCTAGAGCCAAGTCATAGAACATTGTTGTGGAGAAGTTAGTCATCTAGTTCAATACTTCCTCCAAGCTCAGGAATCTCTGATACTTTACTCCCAAGATGAGGTCACGTGAGTCTAGTAAATGTGAACATACTATTTCCCAAGGATGCCATTATATCACTGCTAGAAACATCTTCCTTATGATGAGTTTAAGCGTGTGTTCCAGGAACTTTCACCCATTGCTACAAATTCTACTGCCTCAAGTGCACAAAGTGATAATTTCTTCTAAAGATAGAGACAACAGTCTAAAGATAGGGACCATGTGTCTACTCAGTTAATACTACTCCAGGCAAGTAGCTCTGTTCCTTCAATTCTGTCTTGTGACATGATTTTCAGTCCCTCAGTATCTTAGTTGTCCTCCTCAGTCATGTTCCACATCAATTCTGTCTTGTGACACAATTTTCAGTCCCTCAGTATCTTAGTTGTCCTCCTCAGTCATGTTCCACATTGTCATTGTCATTTTCCTTGTTAAAAAATATCCCCAAGGGCTGCAGGTATGACAGTATTTTAGATATAATCTGAGCATCACAGAGGACAATGGTATTATCACCTCCCTTGGTCTTGATATTTACTTCATTGAGTGCCACAGGTTGGGTTTCCAGGAAAGAGACTGAGATGAGGATTAGTGTGTGGAAGGACAGCACAAAATGATTTTGAAATCAACATCCATGGAGGGGAGAGGCAAGAAACATGATAAGGCAAAGCAAGAAGTTGATCTACAATGCAGTATCAACAAAAGTTGACCCTTCCAGTTAGCTAAGTCGATGTTGACCAAATTAAGATTAGAAAGTTATGCTTTTATATTATCTTTCCCCATTATCAATCAGTCATTGGATGAAGGGTACCCAAGAAAGAGAGTCTATCTCCCTGAGAAAGCAAATACTTAAATCCAACTGCTCAGTTAACTACACTCTTGGCAGTTGATAGTATAAGCCCTTCATCCTTGGAAGGTATTCTGTATAGCACATGATAGCAGCCACCACACAACCAATTCAGGACTTTATATACTTTGATTCAGATTTTAAATTAGCTGCAATTGAAACCATTAAAGAGTATAAAGTAGGCAAATGTCATGATTAAGTTTGCAATTTTAACAGCTCTTGTGTAGAAACTAGAATGGAACAAGTATAGAAGCTGCTTCAGAAGCCTCTCTGAGAACTAGAATGATGACAGTGAACACAGAAAGAAGTGAGCATATTTGTAATCCATTTCAGAAGTAAAATGGTTAGGCTTTGGAAACAGATTGAAGTTGATTGTGAGATGAACAATGGGATTAGACATGATCCAAGTGCACTGGTATGAACAAATAAGGAAACAAGCGTATTTACCAAGATAAGGAATACTGGAGGAGGGGCCATTGGGGGTGAAAGCAGGGAGGGGACATGCTAAGTTTGATGAGCATGAGACATCTGAGTGAAAATATAAAGTAAGCAGCTGTAAATATAGATCTGGAGCTTAAAAAAGAAATCTGAGCTGGCAGTATAAATTTGGGAGTCCATGGAAGCTTACTAAGTCCATGGAAATAGACAGATATTCCAGAAAGAGTCTACAGAATGAGAAAATAGAAAAAAAAAGAGAGAGCCCTAGGATAGAGTATTGAGGGACTTCAGAAATTGGTGGATGTGTTAGCAGAAGATGAAATATAGAGGTCACTGAGAAGGAGGAATTAGTAAGAGCAGAGGGGAAGCCAGAGGACATAGAATCATGTGTTATAGTGTGGATCCAGAATGTCCCCCCTGCCAAAGACTTGTCTGGTGAAGGCTTGATCCTCACCTGGTGGCTCTGTTGAGAGGTGATTGGATCATAAAGGTGCTAACCTCATCAATAGATTAATCTGTTAATGAGCTTGTAGTTGAATGGGCAACTAGGAAATGGAGGCTAGTTGAAGGAAGTAGGTCACTGGAGGAGCATGTCTCTGAAAGGTATATCTTGTCACTAGCCTTTGTCTGTCTGTCTGTCTCTCCTTCTCTCTGCCTCCCTCTGATATCTGTCAGGTGGTCAACTTTCCTTTCCTTTGTTTTGCTCTTCTGCCAATAATGTTTCTGCCTTGCCAGAGACATAAAATCAATGACACCTGATGAACATGAGTTGAAACCTCTGAAACTATAGGTCAAAATATTCCTTTCTTCCTTTAAGTTGATTTTGTAGGGCACTTTGTCATGGAAAGCTGGTTGACATACAATAGAAGACAAAGAAAAAGCATTGAAGAAGGAATAAGATGACATCCAATGCTATTGAGGGCAAAGTGAGAGAAGGGTAGTTATTGCTAACCTTAATAAGCAGTGCTGCTTCTTTTTTCTTTTATGATCAAAGTATGTTATATGCATGTATGAATGTGTCATAATGAAACACTTTACTTTGTACAATTAATCTATGCTAATAAAAATTCACAAAATAGAGGGAGGTACAAGGATGTCTAGTTTAAGATGGTAGATTAAAGGCAGCCTTCATGTGATGTGGTAAAACAAAGGAGTTGGGATAGAAATAAATGGAGTCTTTTGCAAAGAAAGTCTGGAGAAGCACAGAAACCACACAGGAGACTGTTAGATGGTCCCAGATTGCAGTATGAAGCTGAACAGCAAGAAGAAATGAAAAGCACACATTTTCAGCAAAGTCTCCCAGTGGCAGAGAGGAAACAGTCCTAATCCAAAGAGATACACAAATCACAAATCAGAATCACAAGAAACATGAAAAATCAAGGCAATGGATCACCCCCAAAACCATGATTCTTTAATCATTGAATCCAAAGATACTGAAACAGTTGAAATGTCAGAAAAAGAATTTAAAAATTTACTTGTAAAAGTGATCAATGACTTCAAAGAAGACACAAACAAGCAGATGAATGAAGTAAGGAAATCAATATAGGACTTAGGTCAGAAAATCACTAATGTAGAAGACAAACTCAGCAAAATGGATGAGAAATTCAGCAAAGAAATTGAGATTTTGAAAAAAAAATAAAATAGAAATGAAAAACTCTATAAACCAAATGAAAAATACAGTGGAAACATCACTAGCAGAATAGATGAAGCAGAAGATAGTATATCAGGGATGGAAGACAAAGTTGAGGGAACACTATATTCAATATCAACAAAGAAAACAATTAAAAGAACATGACCACAACTTTCATGAACTTTGGGACATGATCAAGAGGCCAAACCTAATAATACATGGGGTAGAAGAAGGAGCTGAGATTAAAAACTAAGGCATAGAAAATTTATTCAGTGAAATTATAGCAGAAAAATTCCCAAATGTGGGGAAAGAAATGGATATCCAACCACAAGAAGCATTTAGAACACCAAACACACATGAGCAGAAAAGAACTTCCCCATAACTTGTAATAATTAAAATGCCAACATTATAGAACAAAGAAACATTAAAAGCTGCAAGAGAAAAACACCAGCTCACAAAGGAAAACCCATCAAAATTACATCAGACCTCTCACCATAAACACTGAATTTTAGAAAAGGGTGGAAAGATATAAGCCCTGAAAATAAGTAATTGCAAAGCAAAATTATTATACCCATGAAAATTATTTAAAGTTGATGGAGAAATAAAGTCTTTCTAAGACAAGCACACACTAAAGCAATACATGACTACCAAGCCAGCACTGTAGAAGATACTTAAAGGAATCCCACACATCCAAGAGGAAGAAAGATAGTCTCTACCACAAGAACACAAGAAAGAATAAATTTAATGGGAAAAGAAGACAAACTAAAGAGAACTAGGAAAAAAACAGTCAAGTCTAACTCAAAACACAAAATAAAACAAACAAACAAATAAACAAAAATTGAGTAAACCCAGAATATAAATAATGGAGAAAGAAAAGAATGTACCAGGAAAACACCCAAAAAAAGAACCAGAAAACTTTCTTCAATGACAAGCTTAAATGTAAATGGTCTTAACTCTAGAATTAAAAGACATAAGTTAGTAGACTGGATTAAAAAACAAGATCCAACAATTTGCTATGTGCAAGAAAGACATCTCACTGGCAAGGATACCCACAGGCTGAAAGTGAGAGGATGGAATTGATATACCAATCAACTGGAAGCAAAAAAAAAAAAAAAAAAGGAGAACTAGCCTACCTTATATCAGACAAAATAGTTTTTAATTTGAAATTAGTTCAAAGAGACAAAGAAGGTCCCTATATATTAATAAAGGGAACAATCAACCAAGAAGGTATAACAATTGTAAATATATATGCCCCAAACATGGGTGCATCAAACTTTATTTTAAAAAAATAAAATGCTCCTGGATTTAAAGGGATAGATAGGTTCAGATATAATAAGAGTGGATGACTTTAAGCCCTGCTCTCATCAATAGATAGAATATCCAAACAAAAATAAATAAAGAAACTTCAGAGTTAAAAACAACAATAGATTAAATGGGATTAATAGAGACAATATTCCACTCAGAACTAGAGAATACCCATTCTTCTTGGCAACCCATGGAACTTTTCTAAAAATAGATCATGTTTTAGGCCATAAATCAAGACTTAAAAATAAAGAAAAATCCAAGTAATTTTGTGTATCTTATCAGACCATAATGAAATAAGACTAGAAATGAACAGAAAGGGAAATTACAGAAACTACATAAATACATAAATACATGAAGAATGAATAATACACTCTTAAATAACCAATGAGCACTTGAGGAAAAATCAGAAAGGACATCTTTAAAAAATCTTAGAGTCAAATGAAAATGAAAACAACCTACCAGAACTTTTAGGATATAGCAAAGGCAGTTCTAAGAGGGAAGTTTATAGTGATGAGTATTGGAGCAGGTTTAAACAACTTAATCATGCACCTCAACCTCTTAGGAAAGAAAAACAAACAAAACCCCAAACCAGTAGATGAAAATAAATAAAAGAGATCAGACCAGAAATTAATGAAATGAAGACTACAAGAACAATAAAAATAATTGATTAAACAAAATAGCCATCTCATTGAAAAGATAAACAAAACTGACAAACCTTTAACAAAACTAACCAAAGGAAGGAGAGAAAAGACTCAAATTAAGAAAATTTGAGATGAAAAAGGTAGTATTACAATAGATACCAACAAAATCCAGAGAATCATTAGGGAATACTTTGAAAAATTATATTGCAAAAATCTGGAAAACTTAGTTGAGAGAGAGAGAAATTCCTGGACACATATGGCTTGACAAAATTAAGTCAAGAGGGTATAAAAACTTAAACCGACATATAAGGAGCTATGAGATCAAAGCAGTAATAAATTTCCCAATAAACAAAAGCCCCACACCAGATGTATTCACTACTGAATTCTACAAGACCTTTAAAGAGGAATTAACACCAATGCTTCTCAAGCTATTCCATCAAATACAAATGGAAAGAACACTACTACACTCATTCTATGAAGCCGATGTTACTCTGATAACAAAACCAGATAAGGATACATCAAAAAAAAGAAAACTGCAGACCAATTTCCCTGATGAGCATAGATGCAAAAATCTTGCAAATCAACAACATATTTTAAAAATCATTCACTATGATCAAGTGGGTTCATTCCAGGGATGTAAGTCTGGTTCAAAGTACTCAAAATAAATGTACTATGACATATAAATAGACTCAGAAACAGAAACCACATGATCCTATCATTAGATACAGAAAAGACCTCTGACAAAGTTCAACATCCTTTTATGACAAAAGCCTTGAAGAAGCTCAGAATTGAAGGGACATGCCTCAACATAAAACAGGCAATATATGAAAAAACCTACAGCCATCATCATACTAAGTGGGGAAAAACTGAAAGCATTTCCCTTAAAATCAGGAACAGGACAGGATGTCCACTGTCTCCACTGCTATTCAATGTAGTTATTGAACTATTAGCCACAGCAATAAGACAAGAGAAAGAAATAAAAGAGATACAAATAGGAAAGGAGCAAGTCAAATTATTCCTATTTGTAGACAATATGATCCTATATGTAAAAGACCCTAAAGACTCCACCAGAAAACTCTTAGAAATTTGACAAACACTTTCAGTAAAGTTGTTGTTGTTGTTGTTGTTGTTGTTGTTGTTGTTGTTAGGTGCCATCTTGTCAGGTCCAACTCATAGCAACACTCACAGGGTTTTCATTAGCTGATTGTTGCATAATTGCTTTGGGAGTGGATTGCCATGATCTTCTCCCATTTAGGGGATGCTGGGGATTGAACCTGGCTCCTCAGAGGGTGCAGAGCAGCACTCTACCAACTGAGCTAAACCCCCACCCAACTTCAATAAAGTAGCAGGGTACAAAATCAACATAGAAAAATCAGGAGCTTTTCTTTATGGTAATAAAAACCAGATAGAGAAAGAAACCAGGAAAGCAATCCTATTTATAATAGCTTCAAAAAATAAAATAAAATACTTGGGAATAAACCTATTCAAGGAAGTGAAAGAACTTCTACAATGAAAACTTTAAAACACTAAAGAAAAAGATTGAAGATGAGACCAAAAGGTGGAAAAATCTCCTGGACTCACAGACTGGAAGAATTAATATTGTGAAAATGGCAAATTTACTGAAAGGAATGTACAGATTTAATGCAATTCCCATCAAAATTCCCATGACATTCTTCACAGAAATAGAGAAAATGATCATAAAATTCCTATGGAAGCATAGAAGACTCTGCATCACTAAAATGATCCTCAGCAGAAAGAACAGTAGAGGGGACATCAAAATTACTGATTTTAAATTATGCTACAAAGCTACAGTTTTAAAAAATAAGCATTGTACTAGCATAAAAACAAACATGTAAACCAATGAAACAGAATAAAGGATCCAGAAATAAACACATGATACTATAGCCACCTGATATTTGATAAAAGTGTTAAAATATGAGTTGAAGAAAAGACACCCTTTTCAACAAATAGTGGTAAAATAACTGGATATCCCCAGGCAGGAAACTGAAATTAGATCCTCCTTACCTTGTACAAAAATCAGTTCAAAATGGACATTAATATAAAACCTGAAACTTTAAGACTACTACAGGAAAAGATAGGGAAAATACTTTAAGACATAGGCATAGAAAAGAACTTTCTGAATAAGACCAAAAAAGCACAGGAAACAATAATAAAAATTGACAAATGGGACTGCATGAAATTAAAAAGGCTATGCACAGCAAAGAACAAAATAATAAGAGTGAAGAGAGAGAATACAAAATAGAGAAAATCGTTGCCAGCTATACATCAGACAGGGGAATAATATCTAGACTATCTAAAGAGCCCAAAAAGTTAAACACTAAAAAAGAAAAATATTCAATCAAAAAATGGGCAAAAGAATTGCACACACACTTTTCAAAATAAGAAACACAAATGACCAACAATCATATGAAAAAGTGTTCAGCATTCTTAGCCATCAGGGAAATGCAAATAATATACTATCTCACCCCAGTCAGAGTGGCTACCATCAACAAAAGAAAAACCAACAACAAATGTTGATGAGGATGTGGGGAGAAAGGAACCATTATATATTGCTGGTGGGAGTACAGGTTCATGCAGCCACTATGGAAATCAGTATAGAGGTTCCTTAAAAAAACTAAAAATATAACTACCATATGACCCAACTGTACCACTCCTGGGTATATATCTGTAGGAATATAAGTTAATATACCACAGAGATCCCTCCTCACTATGTTTATTGCAGCATTATTCACAATAGCAAAGATATGGACTCAACCTAGGTGTCCATCAACAGATGAGTGGATAAGGAAATTGTGGTCTATATACACCATGGAGTTTTATTCAACTATAAAGAAGGACAAAATTATGGCATTCTCTGGAAAATGGATGGAACTAGAGATCATCATTTTAAGTAACTTAAGCCAGACTCAGAAATGTTTTCTCTCATATGTGCATGACAGACTTCAATATATATTCATTAATAAAACATATAGGTCCTGAAATTAGAAGAGGTCTATGTAGAGAAACATAATGGACTGAAGAAAAGGAGGAGGGGGCAAGAAGCAAGGGTAATTGGAGAAAAGAAAGGAAATATCATGTATTTTGCCCTTACAGCAAAATTAGGATGTACATATACAGATAGATATACCCGTGAAAAAGACATGCATGTGGAAGGGGGATCATTGGTGCAGAGGGAGGGGATCAGGGAGAGGGGTCATGAGAGGGTAAGGGGGAAATGAACATGAGCAACGCACAATGAAATGCATGTATGAAAATGTCATAATGAGACCCATTAAATTGTACATTAAAAATTACCAATAATAATGCAAAAAAAATTTTAAATGGTGATGACAAAATAAGAGTGTTATAAAAATGGAATCATATGGTATGCAATGTCTTGAGACTCCCCTTCACTCAGCACATAGCAAGCACTGCTTCTGACTGACATAAAAGACAAGAAGAGTGAACAGAAAATGTTTTTGGTTTTTTGTTTCTGTTGTTGTTATCTTTTTAGAATATATAGCTTGGTGCTGAGTTGTCATCATACTAGTTTGCCTGCTCTAGGAAGGCATGGGGTCCAGGCTGTGACATCACCTACTGTGTTCAGTTCCTGTGGCTTCTGTAATAAATTACCAAAACCCAAACCAAAACAAAACAACAAGCATGAATTACTCAAAACAACAGAATTTTTCTCGCCTAGCACCAGAGGCCAGCAGTCTGAAATCAAGGTGCAAGCAGCACCAGCTCTACAGGTGCTGTTCCTCTACAGAGCATCTGTTCCTTGGCTCTTCCAGCTTCTGGCTGTTGGCATTCCTTGGCTTGTATATGCATCGCTTTCATATCTGCCTTTGTGCTTATTCTGCTTCTTCCTCTTCTACAGGTCAAATCTCCCTCTACCACTTCTAAGGATATTTGTAGTGGGTCTTAGGGACCACTTTTCTTGGAACTTTCCTTAGCTAAAGATTCAAGTTCGTTATTTATAAGATCTGCTCTCCACACAACTGTAGGACACAATTAGCTACATTTAAACCACTGCATAACACATATCCCTTTCCAGCAGTTTCGAATAAAACATTGAATCTTCATCAGAAGTGCCTTCAGCATTCATCTTTCTACCAATACTTCGTTCAAAGTAATCTAGGTTTTTTGCCATTCGTGCACCTCAAAATTCTTCCAGCCTCTACCTACTATTTACTTCCAAAGCCACTTACAAAATGTTAGTGTGTGTTGCAGCAATACTCCACTTCCTGGGGTCAAAACCTGATAAGTTTCCTATGACTAGGCTTCTCTGGCCACAGGACAGGTCTGAGGAGAAAATGCATGCCCCAGAATAGGCCCACCAAGAGTCTTCTCTAGAATTTTTTAAATTTTGCCTCAGAACTAAAATGCAGCCTTTATTCCCTCATTAGGGCTGTTAGACCATGAATCTAGGGTTCTGTGTATACAGGTGCCCTGGAATGGGCAGAAAGTCTCACTAAGAGGTTGGATCAATGCAGGGAGCCAACTGAGGAAACTGCAAAGGAGTGACTGAGGGGAGGAAAGCCCTGGAGTGCATGATCTTCCAGGGGCAGAGAGAGGGAGTGGCTCAAGAAGGAGGTGGGTATATGAGTCAGGAGCTGCAGATGGATCTAGGAGGGAGGACCAAAAAGGCTCCCTGGGTCCAGCGACTGGGAGTGATTACTTAGTGCTTAGGAAGCCCCATTCTGGGGAATGGTGAGGACTGAGACAGGATTAGAAATGGCTACAGAGTGAGTGGGAGGTGAGGAGGCACAGAAGGGGTTGAGAGCATATGTGGACAGAAGAGCTTCTGGTAAAAGAAGGAAGAAAATGGAGTTGATGCAGATAGGATTGGTGATTTGTTGGCAAGAATATGAAGACTTCTATTTTCTCCATGAAGTAGAAGGCCAAGTCTGTTATGGGTGAAAAAGAGAAAAGCAATAAAGTTTGATGGGACACGGGATTGGGTGACATACAGAAGTTCAGGGAGATGGGAGGTTTTAAGAAAATGTAGAAGATATTAAAGTTATTGATGAAAGTAAAAAATATCTTATCCAAAGGACATTCAAAAAGATGAATACACCCAAAGATAGAAACATATAAGGCTTGAATGTACTTGCTTTTCATGTGGTTGAATAAATTTATTAGCTGCTCTTCCCTACACAAGTTTGGCATCCTCGTGAATCTAATTTAAGTATGAATTGCTAAAGCCAAAGATTGTTTCCATTTTTCTTCCAGGAACATTATTGGAGATAGCAAAACTAGTTCAAGATTTTATCACTTTATCACTTACTTATTTGTATGATCTTGGTGGAGTCCCTTAATATTTCTGACTCTCTATTCTGTTATCTATAAAATAGGGCTAGGACAAATTCACAGAGCTCATTCATTCATTAAAATAGGTACTGAGCACTTACAATGTGCCAAGCGCTGATCTGACAACTGAAATAGGAAGAAAACAAATATCCTTGTCTTCATGGAGTTTATATCAGACAGAAAAAGTAAGTCCCAAACAATTAACTAAGTAAATATGCAAATTATATCAGATAGATGATGCATCTATGGAAAAAATAAATCAGAGAAGAGCAGTGAGTGCTGGCAGAGGGCAAGAGGATTTCCATTTTAAATAGAGGGCACAATAAACACCTTATTGAGAAGGTACTAATCCAGTAGAGTTCTGAAGATGGGAAGGTGTGCCCTGTGGTGAAGCCCTAAAATGTAGAAGGCTTGAGTGAAGAACAGCAAGGAAGCCAGTGTGGCTGAGTGGAGTTAGCCAAATGTGAAAGCTGGAGAAGATAAAGTCCAAGAGGTAACAAGGAACCTGCCTCGCTCAGTCCTCCTTGGCCATCCAAAAGGTTTTTATTCTGAGGGTGATGGAGAGCCATGGGGGTAGGGGAACAGATCATTTGATTTTTATTTAAACAGAATCATTCCAGCTGCTGTGTTGAGAATAAAATGGTGTGGGGCTAGGAGTTAGGAAGGGAGTAAAAATGAAAGCAGGAAGACCAGTACTGAGGCAATTGCAGTAATCCAGAAAGGTAATGACTGTGCATTCCAATATAATTTTCAAGAAGAGGCATAACTGATATAAAGGTCTTTGACATGTAGCAAAGCAAACTTTTAAACAGGAGCCACCTACATACCTCAGAAGTGAAACCATTGTTGTTGTTACATGCCATTGAGTCGTGTCCAACTCATAGCAAACCTCATAGGGTTTTCAATGGCTGATTGTTTCAGGATTGCCTCAGGAGTGGATTGCCACATCCTTCTCCCATTTTTTGTGGTCTTAGGAATCGACCCCAGGGACCTCAGAGACTGCAGAGCGGTGTTCTACCAACTGAGCTAAATCCTAGCCTAAGTGAAAGAGAGAAGGAGGGAAATCCAATGCAAGGTTCATTATTGAGCTATAATTGTGAGTATTCTAATCTTGTTACTTTTCTCTAATTTCTTTTTAAAACTATAAACATACGCTTACTTTCACAACTGGAATGTGGGTTGTTTTCCTTTAGATACATAAGCCCACTGGGGGCCATTTCAGGAGCCCTACAGAAGATGGCTCAGGATTATCCAACCAAGAGATTGCTGATGTAGTTTGGATCTAAATGTCCCCCAAAGATCATGTCTTTTCGTCCCCAGCTGTTGGTGGTGGCTTAGGACATTGTGAAACTTTGGGAAGCAGGAATTAGCTTTATGGAAATGATGTCACTGGGGGTGGTTCTTTGAAAGTCTCCCCTGCTCTTCCTGGATCTCAGGTCTGTCTCTGTTCCTGGTCCTCCATGTCATGAAGTCATCACACACAGATCCTGCCACTGCCTCCACCATTATGGACTGATCCTCTAACTGTGAGCTCCCAATAAACCTCTGCCCCCATACATTGTTTTTGGTTGGGTTTTCTGCTACAATGACACCAGCTGGCTAATACAATGGCAGAGGGGAATATTTATCCATGTGCTTCTACTTCTGATTATGGGTTGCCCAGGGGAATTTTATTCCTTTGAGCAGATCAGAGTAGCTGAATGGGTACTTTAACACACCATGTGATATGACAGAAAAGCCAGGAGCACGAAGTGAAGGAGAGGTGGAGCTGACTGAGGGAAGGTGGTGTCAATGTCCTCTGGCAGCTGCAGCCTCAACCACCAAAAGAGGTGGCTAAGAAGACACAAAGCAGCGTGTAGGCAGCTCTGCCTTACACTGGCGTTCCTGAATTTGAGTGTAGAAATGTTTTCTAGAGCTCAGCATTAGGAAGTAACATGATGGCTTCTTCATAAATGTACCTATGAGTTAAGGGAAAATCCGCTGGACCTGTGAAAAGATTTAGTTTTCTAGAATAGCATATGCTCCTTCAGCAGCTTGTGACATCTCCAAGGTCAGGTTTCTTAAGTCATTATGGAAAGCTATCCTTCACCAGGTGGCATAAAAATTAAATTAAATGATAAACAGAGACATCTATATATACATACATCTATAATCTAATGTGTATTCCACTATTTACATAATGGTAATATGCAGAATTTTATAAAATGTGAATCCCTGTGGGAAATGCTCCTGTCACTCCTCGTTGCAGTGCTGAGCAGAAATCCAGCAGGGTGAGGGTCTTGAGCAAAGTGTAGACAGGCCTCTTGGATACCACACAGGCAGCACAGCCATCTTCCTCATTTCTGAAGAGCAGCAGAGTCGGAATATGGGTCCCTGTTCTTCCCACACTGTTTTCTTCCCTCATCCTAGCAGGTCCCCTTTCTGTTACCAATTAGTGAATGTGCCCATCAGAAAATCCCAATGTGGCCACTAAGATGCTTCTTTACAACATGCAGTGGAATGCTGCCAATAAGTCACATATCTATACTTATTATTTTGTCAGGGAAAACCAGTGACCAAGCCCAGCCCACTCTACAGTACAGCTTTAATAAAAGAAATCCATAATCTACCACCAAGAAAGTTAAATTGTTAATAGTCCCTTGAAAATTTTGTTTTTTCCCTTTGATTATTTCATTGTACTTTAAAAGGGACAAAAGATTATAACTTGTAATTATAAATTTGTGTTCTAAGTAATAAGACTATTTCCTTAATTTGATTTTGATATATTTCAAGTTATATCTTATATATAGCATATAACATGCTAGCTGTAAAACTAATACATGTTTATGGTTTAAAAAATGGAAACTAGAGAAAAGTATAAAGCCAAAATACCCACTAACAATGACTTTTAATATGTTAATGTATTTTCTTCCAATATACTCAGTTTCACATATTTGGAATTTTCTCAGAAGTACAATTTTATATCCTGTTTTTCTGTATAACTTTATAGTGAAATCATTTTCATATGCAAGAGTTAAAGATCATAAATGAGAAGTATAAGAAGTGAATAAAATGAAAGCTGTCCCTATTGGAGCCAGCACCTTTGGCAAAGGACCTCTTCGGGTATGACCACAGAATTGGGGTAGTATGGGGGAGTCTGGACAGCTACATAAAGTAGTTTTCTAGAATAGCATACGCTCCTTCAGCAGCAGTGAATAATTAAGGACTAGAAGTTTCATGTGGGCAGAAGGGATGAGAATATTTCTCCAAATATCCATGTCACATGACTCTATCCTGGTCACACTTGGAGTAAACTCCTACATGGTCATTTGGTTAGTCTGATTCTGTTTCTAAATGAATTTGCTGTCCAGCCTTTTTCTGTTGGCTGTCAAGATAAGGTTTTATTGTTTATTGCTATATAAACCTCCAGATGTCAGATTTATATTTTTGGCTTGCCATAGTCCTTCATGTGAATCTCAAAGAAAATAAAGAACTGGAAGATGTAGGAGGGAAAAGTGATAAGCTTAGGGATTCTCTTTGCAGTGAGCAATTCTCTTATTTTTATTGAATTCAAGGTATACTCACTTTCATAGATTAGGATGCTGGTCTTTACATTGGGATTTCAAGGAAGGCTGAACTTATGAGTTAGTAAAATGTGTGAGTCATTCCAAAGTTGTGTTTGATCCAAGATTCGGCTACCACCCTAGCATAACACCCGGCATCTGTCCGAAATTCAGTGGGCCCTTCATTAAATACCCTTCCTGGAATCCAACCAATCTTGGGCTACAACTATAGAATTTTTATTGCTGTCTACATTAATGTTCAATTACTTAAAATGCAGGATCCTTGTCAGAGGTCAGTAGAGCTTAGAGATGTGTATTTATGGGAATGCATGCATGGGTTATAATGTAGAGCTCCCCAAAGGACCATAGCAGCATAGTTTTTAAAAATGAACCTTGGATAATAACCTTGACCCTTACATTCTAAAGACATTAGCTAGATATGAACCACACTGTTATGTGGTTGTACACTTGGAATAGAATGAATGTGTTGGGAGATACATGACTCAAGAGGGAAACATCAAGAAATACCAAATAACTCAGTGAAAAGCATATGAAAATGGACAGCATTAAGCCAACAGAAAGTTTCTTTTGGTGTCAGTCTCACAGATCATAGAGGTTATTGGGCTGAATTATTTATTCAAAGGATAAAACCATGAAGAAAAGGAAAAAGATCTTTAAATGGCACTGCCTTGCACAGGTTTTAGGCAGTGAACCAAGTTCCCAAACAATTTCACTTATTAATGGTCTAAAGTGTGTCAGATGATCAAATCAAGCGGAACAGTGGAAGGCAGCACATTCCATGTTTGAATATATGTGCTCTATTGCATTCATGCATGTCTCTGCTGGGTCTAAGAAGAGAAACACAAATGTTTTCACAGGTAGAATAATTTTCCAGTTTTTAGTCCCAAACTGACACAATACTGACACCAAGAAAATTGGTAGAATATCACTGAAGCTAGATCCTAGTAAATGTGCATATAAATCATGTGCTCCCTTTGCACCCTGAGTAAGAGGGAGAGTTTCCCCTCAGAGATGAGGGTGTGCAGCAGGAGATGAGGGGCCAGCATCAAGATTGGCAGTTTTGTGCTTCTGTGCAATCAATATTGTTTATGGATTGCTCTGAGATGGCTGCATCCATTTGAAGAGGGGGAAAAAGATACTACAAACACATACACTTGAGAATTTCAGGAAATTACCCAAATGCTCAAATCCTTCCCGGGGGCAATGGCTTTCAATAGGAGTTTACATGATAAATCCATGCAGTGAATACATTTAAAAAATAATAATCCAGCAGCCACTTAGAACAATAGCACGCCCATATTGCTGCTTATTTTGTAGAGTCTTTAGTCAGAACGTGTGTGAAATTAGGGCATGAAAAAAGAAACAAGACAAAGGAGGCTCGGAATGACTGAAACAGGCCAGGCAGCTTATCCACTGTCCCTGACAATGCCATGCATGCTGCGGGAACTACTCAGAGCTGGGCTTACAAAGAAACAGACAAAGCCAGCGTGGAAATGGATGATAAGCAGATCTGCGGCCATCAAGAGGGAGAGAAGAGGAGGCAGCTGCAAAGACAGGAGGCTGGAAATGATTGAGTCAGATCATAAATAAATGCACCACTGATAGCGACTACCCTGTGTGGGCTGGAATTCACTTGCTGGGCATCTCTGCCACTACTTTGGCCTTTGCCATCTGAACAGCTACACACTGCTGATAAATAAGGTTGACGTCTGTGGCCAAAGTGATGTTAGAGTTTTGAGGAGGAGAAAAAGGATGCTGCAGGTTCCACGTATGGTTTTGAAAAATATTAAGTCTCAAACTAGAGTAAACAGCAAAGGCTAAATTTTCAAAAACCAAAAGCTAGGGCTAGCATTTGTGAGAAAGCCCATTCACACCCACACTGGCTGGCACAGATGTGGGCATAACTCACAGGGAAGTAGCTTCCTCAGTGAGAGCCCACTGGCAGCATCACGATCCTCCCAGCACAATCTTGTAGTTACAGCCCCACCTTACGTGAGTGCAAGAGCACCACTTTTTCAAGAACTTTTTTTAAACATCTGACTCATTTCTTTACCACAAGGGACAAGTGTTCCCACAAGACAAGTGACATTCAAGGTATGAGCCAAAAAAAAAAAAAGAAGCTGTTTTTAAAAAATAATTTAAGAACGTGCAAGAATCATATTTCCAAAATATCCTTCCTGTATTGATACACTGTCCATTACCATGCCTGTAGTTTTCTAAGGTTTGCTTGCATGATCCATTGCTGGATTTAAGGAACGTTCCAGCTAATTGGTCCTTTTGTTTTGCTTTCCCAACTGTGGCTAGATATGGATGGATGAAAAGGCAAATACAAGACCATCACTAAGGGGTTAGGGTTTAGTTCAGTTGGTAGAGTGCTACTCCGCACTCTCTGAGGACCTGGGTTTGATCCCCAGCACCACAAAAATGGAAGAAGGACCTGGCAACCCACTCCCGAAGCAATCCCAAAACAATCAGCCATTGAAAACTCTATGAGAGTTGCTGTGAGTTGGACCAGGCTCCATGGCACCTAACAACAATAACAACAAAGAATCAAAGGCTATAGAGCAAAGCCAGGTGCCATAGATTCGCAAATGGATATGAGGGGTTTGGAAGTTACTTTATATTTTTGGCAGTGAAGGGATAATTTCACAAGAATACTGTGAGTACCACAGTTCTTTAGCTGGTCAAAACGTTAAAGGAAAGAAGAATGAAGAATTCACCCTTAAGAAAAGAGAAATTTCCCCATAATGGTTGCATAAATTATTCCTTAGTCCTAGCACAAAGGAACGATGGAGGAAAAGAAAGAACTGATAATATGTTTTCTGTCGCCACCCCATTATGTCTCACTTCTGGCTACAGAGTTAGTTGGAGCAAATTTCATGTGCAGAATTGCAACTGTGCTGTGGTTTCCTGGCTCAGAAGACTCCATTGGCTTTGGAAAGACAGCTGTTAGGTGCCATCCAGTCAGGTCGGACTCATAGTGACCCTCATAGGATTTTCAATGGCTCTTTATTCCAAGATTGCTTCAGCAATGGATTGCAATGTCCTTCTCCCGTTTTTGTGGTGCTGGGGATCAAACTTGGGTCCTCAGAGAGTGCAGAGCAGCACTCTACCAGCTAAGCTAAACCCCAGCCCCCAGAAGGAGGGCAGCATCCCTAATTCAGCAAGGTGGCAGGTGCTTTTTGGGATGGGGAAGGAGGTTTGTGATTGTTGCTTTGTGTGTTCACAGAATTGTTCTTTGAAGCACTCCCTTCATTTCAAAGTGAAAGATGGTCTTTGAGAAAAGCGTCCATATTAAGTAGTCTCCTACTAACAGTCGAAAATTATTTCCATAGCATTTGGGACTTTAACGACCCCTGTGACATCTCCTCCCAGTTCAGCAGGCTCCATCCCTCTTGGACTCTGAAAAGGTGATAGCATGCCTGGGCCTCATTATAACAAGACTCCAGGGGGTAGGGAAGAGGCTTGTCTCCACTCTGTAGTAATTGTGTCAGCTGTGAAAACTGTGTATTGACCCCCTTCTTATCAAAGCTCACGTGCTGATGAACAGGCATTTTTCTTTCTTCATCATAGTTTTATTCTCAGGCTAGAAGAAAAGATTCCCCTCCACCCCGTGTTATTTATTACCTTGAGGGGGACCAGGGCTGTTAATAATAAGTCTGTCCAGCCCAGATTCTAAATGTTAATAGACTGTCGGGCCTGGGGGGAGTCGTTTTCAGCTGGGGAAGCAAAGCTGGCTGGCAGCGGCCCATCTTGCAGTGTTGACTCATGCCTGAATCACAGCCAGCCTGGCAGGATGTTGTTTTGGGGAAGTTCGCAGGCCTGTCAAAAACCTGCTGTTGCCATTGGCTGATATTATGCAAGATTCCAAGTGATCTTTATTTATATTCTCTTTTTGGGGTTGCTGTGTGGTTTCCCCCACCCACCCCCCAATTCTCCAACAAGCTTCAAGTGACCAGAAAAAAAAAAAGTAAAATAAAAGGCCTATCAAAAATAAAAGGCACTTTGCCCCCAAGCTCCCTTCAGCAACCAGGTCAGAGCAGTACCAGGCAATCTGCTGAAATTCATTAAAATCCTTTCTTCACTCCCAGATGGGTGCAGTTGGGAAACAGACCTGGTTAACAAGCAGAGTCCCCATGTAGATTCCACTGGTGGTAAAAACCACCACAGTTTCATCCAAATGTATTCCTTTCCGCAATTGTGAAATAGCTCTATAACTTGCTGGATTAACAGAAAATCTCATCATTTCCTGATGGAGTTGGTCGGGGACTAGGCTGGTTTCCTTTGTTCTGGGTTGGACTGGTGTTAGGGAGGGGGCAGCGGGGAGCAGCTCTTGGAAGATTCAAGGAGACTGAAGCTTTTCCATCTCAGCTTCTCCCACTCCCTGAGTCTGTAGGAGTTTTACCATTAGAGCTGAGGAAATTCTCCCAACTGTGTCATGGAGTGCTGAGAAGTTCCTTTGCAGAAAGTTGGTAGGCAGAAGCAGTGTGAGTGAATTCATTTATATGCCTAATTTAAGTCACAATTGAGAGGCACAGTGTTCCAATACACGGAGTTCTGGCTGAGGAATTAAGAAACCTGAGTTCCATTCTTAGCTCCGATGATGGCTCAGCACAGTGAAATGGAGGGTTGGCACTTTCCAGAAGAATTTGAACTCGAGAGACAGTCAATTCAGGACAAAATTATACAGAGATACAGTCGTGATCCCCATTATCTACAGCTTTCATTGTTCTGATAAAAAAACAAATTTAGCTCTCCTAAATTCTTAGAAAAGTCCTAATGAAAAATGTTCTTTGAGTTGAGCCTCTGGGGAAAAAAAGATGAAATTGTTTAGCATTCACTCTCGGGGGGGTGGGGGGTGGAGAGGGGGCTTTCTGTGGAACGTTGTTCAAAGCAGACCTGTGGTGAGGAGGAGGGGCTCTCCACCCACCCTGGCAATGGGGAGGCACACAGGGCCCTTTCAAGTCCTGCCTAGGGCACTGGACACAGCTGCACTGCTGCCTCCCTGGAAAAATGACCTTGGCCATTAGCCTGAGTGCTTGGTAGTTGCTTCCATCTAAATAGCACACTCTGGGACAATCTTAGATTTAGAAGGCAGAACAATCAATGCCCAGAGTCTCACTGCCTTTACATCCACAGTAATCTGCTCACTGGCCAAAGTTTGCTGCGAATAGTAACAAAGTAAATGGAAGTTCATCTTAGGAAACTTTCTCAGGCCGTAATTATTACATAAAAGAAATCTCAAGATTTACCTCTCAACATAATGATCACCCAATGAATTAACAAACAGCCGGTAAATAATACTGCAATTCTATGCTCCATACCAAGCACTCATCTCCCCTCCAGCACTAAGATCTTCCTTTGATTCCTTTTTCCTGCGTATTTTAATTTTTCAGATGTCAAAGATCTGTATTTCTATCCTATTTGGCTTTATTTATGATAACCACTTTATATTTTTTATATTTTATTGGGCCAATCATTTCTTGGTGCTAACTATGAGTCATGCACCTTGCTAAGTGTCACCATCTGAGCAAATCCAAAGCACTGTACAATGTGAGATGTTTAGAAAATTTCAATGCTTGGAGATAAGACAGCGTAGGGAAGAGGTGAGAAGAATGAAAGAACAGTAGAAGTAGGCAGGGTTCAGATCTTGGAATGTCTCTCATGCTTTTCTAGACTTTTTCATGTAAGAAGTGGGAAATTTGTGGAGGAATTTTACCTAGAGAATGCTGGGATGTGATAAGCAGAGGAAGATCATGCTGATACATGGGCAGAGGTTGGATTAGAGAGAAGATTAATGGATATGTACTCCCAAGTACACTTTCTCTCTTCAGGCCCAGTCTGAGTCTGCCCTGAGCCATATTCTGAAGCACACAGAGAAGAGGTTGTCTCTTTCAGGTGAAACAGCAAAAAGAACAAGCCAAAATCTGAAAGTGAGCTACCATCCCCACCCACACTGGGAGAACATGCCTGAGAAGGAGCCACACAGAGGAACACACAGAAAGATGGAGACAGACAGAGCTCTAATTATGTCATTTTATACCCTGGATTAAGCTACCCCTGATCCTTCAAACTTCTAAGCTATATGTGTCGATTTAGTGGAGTTTTCTGTCACTTGCAATTCAAACATTCCTAACTAATGCAGAGAGATAGGAGGACCAATTAGAAGATGATGAGAATAATCCAGATGAGAGCCAAGAAGAGCCTGAGTCAAGGCAGTAGCAGCAGGAATGAAGAAAACAGAGACAAAAGCAAAAGAAATTAAACAGGGAGAAGCCCAGGAATGAGTGACAAATTAGACATGGGGACAAGGACAGGAAGGTAACTCAGATGATCCCCAGAATTTGAGCTTGGCTGCCCATGGTGGTACCATTCACCAAGACAGAGGATAGCTGAGACAGGGAAGATTTGAGGGAAAGTCGGGTGAGTTTGACTGTGAATGTGGTGAATTAGGTCCTCTGGGATATCCAGATGGAAGTGTACAATAAGCAGTTGGATAATGATTCTGGAAGTCAGAATACAAGTCTGCACAAGCTTGAGATTGGGAACAACAAATGAGGTTTACAGGTTTCTACAATTGATGACAAATATTAGAGACCCAAAGATCCCAAGGTAGGAAAAATCCATCCATAGGAACCCCAAATAGCTGCTTCTCAAAGAGATCTTGATTTGTACTTTTGGTACAGTTCTTGTGTGTGTAGGACATTTTTTAATTTTTAGCATCTCCAGATACTAGGTGCTAAATGCTAGGTAGCTGCCATCCTTTAGCCAATGGAGCAACCAGAAGTGTTCACATATAGTTCCAAGCATCCCCTGTAGGGACAGTTTCATCTTGCATATGCATGTGAATCACTATGACTAGAGCATGAATCTGTGTGCTAGCACGTGAGTAGCCTTCTACTATTGTATCATTCACACAAATATAGATAATATAGATCATCTATAAGTACAATCAAAAAGCTACACAATGAGTCTAACTCTTAAGAAGCTAGGTGCTTCTATACCATGCTGCCTGGTCTGCCTGTCTGGATTTTATTGGTTTGTTTGTTTGCTTGCTTGCTTGCTTGTTTGTTCTGTTTTGAGACAGGGTCTCATATAGCCCAGACTGGCCTGGAACTCACTATGTAGACAAGGTTAGCCTCAAACTCTGAATCCTTCTACCTCAGTCTCCTGAATGCTAGGATTATAGCCCTGTGCCACCACATCTAGTTCTGCCTCTCCTGCACTTCTCAAAGCTCCAGTCTTCTCAAACCAATGCTTGGAAGTTCTATCTCCAGTGACCACCCTCATCCCATGTACCATTAGGAATGCATCATTTACAAATGCAAAAATAACCATACATGTGTACTGTGCTACAACACACATCTAACTTTGTGTCTGTTTACAGACAGGCATCCATATTGACTTACATGTGTCATTTCTAAGTTTGAGAAAATGTTGAATATCATTCAAAACTAACCAATATGGCAGTATGCTTAGAAAGTGAGATACTAGTAAAGTCACATTTATCTGCAAATGAGCAGGTTTCCATGTCCTGTGTGTGGGGAATGACATGTAATGTGAGGTTTGCAAAAACCTCCGATCATGATGAATATATAAAAGACATTCCTGAAGTGTGCTATGATTGGCTCCTTGATTCAACGAGTAATAGGTACCTCTCAGACTAATTTGAAAGCCTTCATTTTTTTGACAAGCTCTTTAATTTGCACAGTACCATGAATTAGCTTGTATGTAAACATAGCAATTTGATGAATTAAATGCATTAAACAAAATGCATTGAATGCATGCTATTTTATACACTTGCTTTTGGAGTGAGAATCTCTAGGAAATTAAGTTGTTTTTATCTTTTAAGCAGAAGCTGCAGGAGGCTGATTTTTCCTTTCACTTCTACTGGGACAGGAGAAAGCCAGAGGGGAAGGGTGAAGAAAGAGGAAAAGTAACAAAGAGCTGGAAGTAGAGGAGATGTCATGGTCAGTCCCTCATCTACAGAGGCTGAAAGACAGTTTTCAGGCTCCTGGCAAAGAAGGACATAGAAAACAAATAACCACCAACAACAAAGTCCCCCACCCCCCCAATCTCATGTGCTTATTAACATCTGGTCAGCATCTCATGACATCTTTATTTGATCTCCAAATTGAGTCACTTGTGTATGTGACTAGTTTGTACTCTCCTTCCCAGATCATTACAACAGAAACAGAGATGACAGGAAGTAGCAAAGTGGCCTCTTCTCTCCACCATATTGGTTAGCGTGTGTGCTACTGTGTGATGGAGAGACTGAAGATGAATATACTTGCTCCAGGTTATGAAAGGAAGAAAGGAAAACCCAGGGCACTTTTGGGCCTTTGTTTCCAGGTAAGAGGCTGCCTAAGTGCAGAAGCTTTTTACTGGAGAGTAGGATGGCTTATAACTGAGCAGTGGAAAGATTTGGCAAGTCTTTGGTCCTTATGTCTACTTAAAGCTTAAAAGAAGGCACAAATATAGGTTCAAAATGTTTTTGATGCATGCTCAGCAATCTTCTTCAAAGAACTACATTTCCTTTTTATTCAGCAGTGTCATCCTCAGAGTCCCAGGATGTGCCATTTGTCCTGTGCTGGGCAGAATCTTACTTTGGACAAGCTGCCACTTGGCAAATACCTCATCAACAAGAAAAGCTTCCCGCAAATTAAGAAAGCCAAGGCTATTATTAAATGTATGTCAAAAATAAGCAAATGAATTAATACTGTTTGGCATATATCACATGGATCAAAGATAATTCTTTTCTTATTATCAGTGAAAACTAGAATTTCCAAATCTTATTTTATTTATTAACTAATCAATAAAAACTAATAATATTATCAATACTAATATTAGTATTACCTGTACTAATTGACAGGAGTATTATCAGTTGTGTTGTTGTTGTTGTTAGGTACTGTTGAGTCAGGCCCAGCTCACAGTGACCCTCATAGGGTTTTCAATGGCTGGTTGTTTTGGGATTGCTTTGAGAGTGGATTGTCACATCCTTCTCTGGTTTTGGTGGTGCTGGTGATTAAACCCAGGTCCTCAGAGAGTATAGTGTCACACTCTGCCAACTGGGCTAAACACCAGACCATTATCAGTAATACCATATGGAAAATCTACTTTTCATTCTTAATTAATTTTAGTGATTGTTCTCTCCATTTATTGTCAAGAACACCAAATAGTCACAAAATCAAAGACCGTACCAGAGATTACCCAACTAGGAAATAGCAAAGATTGAAACTAATTCCACAGACTTCCTATTTTCTGCTATAGCATTTCAGTATGCCAATGATTCTTAAACTTCACCATGTGTTAGAAATAACTAGAGGTCTTTGAAATTACCAACTGATGTGCCTAGCTCAGTTTCTGGTTCAGTAGGGTTGGGACTCAAGAATTTGTATTTTTAACAAGTTCCAGGCTGATTCATATGCTTCTCATCCAGAATGTGCACTTAGAGAACTACTACTGTATTATCTCTCCCCTGTTTCTGTCAGCTTGTCATGCTGAGGGCTTATGTGTTGCTGTGCTGCTGAAAGCTATGGCACTGGTATTTCAGATAACAGCAAGGCCACCCATGGTGGACAGGTTTCAGCTGAGCTTCCAGACTAAGACAGACTAAGGCGGAGGACCCAGCAGCCCACTCCCAAAACAATTAGCCATTGAAAACCCCATGAATAGCAGAGAAGCACTTTCAAATATAGTGCCAGAAAATGAGCCCCTCATTCTAGAAGTCATTCAAAAAATGACCAAGGAAGAGTTGCCTCCTCAAAGTAAAGTTGACTTTAATGATAGGAATGGACTAAAGCCTCTGGGACCTCCTTTTGTTGATGTGGCTTGACTCAAAATGAGAAGAAACATAGTGGCTGCAACACTGGGCTCAAACATAAAAAGACCGTGTGCATGGCACAGTGTCAGGTAGTGTATTGTTCTGCTGTACATAGGGTCACTATAAGTCAGATCCCACTTGACGGCACCCAACAACAACTGTATTACCTATGTGTATGCTTTGTCATTTTTCTGTTCCTTGAAGGCTAGCTGCCTTGTATTTAAATATATACATATATACATATACATTTCATTGCTTTCTCCATTGTAACCTGGAAACAAACTATGGGTTCATATTAAAAATGGAAATATTAAGTTATGAGGCATTAACACAATTTAATGTCCCTGATATTTAACAAGCACACTGTGAACCAATTGGATGTATGAGTCTCAGTGAAAGTGCTCCTCCTTCACTGAAGTCCCCTGAGGAATATATGTTTATTCCCAAAACAATGTTATTGTATTATTGTATATCCTATGGCAATCATTTCTTTGTGGTACTTAGGGATTGAACCCAGGGCCTTGCACATAGTTCTCTACCACTGGGCTGAACCCCATTTTTAATGCTTATTTTCAGACAAGGTTTCCCTAAGTTATGCAAGCTGCTTCTGGCCTTCAATTCACCATTCTTTTGCTTCCGCCTCTCAAGTGGCTAGGGTTAAAGGCATGCACTACTGCACCCTGTAATAATTTGGTTATTTTTTATTTCCTTTTGAGGAAATAACCAAATGTCCCCTGAAGTCTAGTGAAGTAGGTAAACAATCAAAATTCAAAATAGGTCATACCAGCCAGACACTATGGTGCATACCTGTAGTCCCAGGGACTCGACAGACTGAGGTAGGAGCATCCCAAGTTCAAGGTCAGAGGCAGCCTGTGTAACTTAGCAAGACCCTGTCTCAAAGCAAGAAATAAAAAAGGGTTCAGGGTGCAGCTCAGTGGTAAAAACACTTGCAAAGTATGTGTGAAGCCCTAGCTTCAACCCCTAAGTATCAAACTGGGGAGGACATAATAGAACATACCATTTGGGATTTTTTAAAAGATGTATTTTCTTGTGTGCCCTTTAGACTAATCATGGCTAAGCTTCCAAAGGAGGTCCAAACTTTCAGAGTAAGGTAGTTTTCCAGTGTAACTGTTTTTGGAAGGGGAAAGAATTTGCATTAAACAACTGTAGGATTCCTTCAAATTCCGAAATACCATTCAATACCAGGCTGAATCAAAAAGTAGTCTCATTTCTTACTACTTTATATTATCAATTTCAGAATTTACAAATTCCACAGGAAATCAGTTATGTGGAATAATAAACATTTACTGACTCTTAGCAACATACATACTTTCTATGTAAACAAATTTTAAGGGCATGGCTCAATGCATTTTCAGAATGAACATCCGCATGAATTTACCACAGATTAAGAAATAGCACACTGCCTCCCAGAAGTCTCCTCCTCCTGTCCACTCCCAGGGACAACTTCTCCCAAGGCAATAACTCTCTCTCTCTCTCAACTTCTATCACAACTGACTTATTTGATTTTTTTGTTTTGTTTTGTTTTTGCAGTATTGAGGGTTGAACCCAGGGCCTCACACATGCACACATGCTAGGCACGCACTCCACCACTGAGCTACATCATCAGTCCTCATTTTACTTATTTTTGAACTTTAGAAGATCTTTTGTGCCTAGTATATCACTCAACATTATGCTTATGAAATGCATCCATTTTGTGGATGAAGGAGAATTGATTCTCTCTTGGTGTAATAAAGTATTTCATTGAATTAACAAGCCACAATTTCATCTTTTCTGCTGCTAAAGGACATTTATGTGTTTCCAATTGAGGGATATTACAAATGGCACTTCTGTGAACATTCTGCACATGCTGTACATGGTTTTGGTGCCACCTCATATGTATCCCACCTTGGAGTGGAATTGCTGGGTCACAGATCATGCCCATGCTCACATGAGTAGACATTGGCAAAGTTTCCAAAGCAGTGTCCATGTTCTCTATTTTCCATGGTATGCATGACACTCTTATCTGTCCTTTCCAGTCCATGACACAGTACTTCTTTATGTTTGCACAGTCTGACAGGTAGTGGTAGTATCTTGTAATTTTCATTTAATTGCTTTGTGTATTCACTACTTGGAGTTCTCTGTGATGAACATCCTGTTTAAAGTTTCATTGTCCATTTTTCTACTGATGTATGTGCCTTTTTATCCTTTACTTTTAGGAATTTTAAAATATATTTTGGATATGAGTCATGGGTCAGTTATGTTTTAGAACTCTCTTTGCTTGCCTTTTCACTTTCTTAATGGAGACTTTTAACAATGAGGAGTTAATTTTAATGTTGTCCAATGTAGTCTTTTCCCTTGTTTGCTGACTCATATGTCCTATTTAAGTCGTCTTTGCCTATCCCAGTGTCAGAAAGATGACTCCTGTTTACTTCCAGAAGCTTTAATATTGTATCATTCACATTTCAGTCAACAATCTACCTATAATTAATTTTAGCCTATGGTGTGAGGCAGGGGTCAACATTTAATTTTATTTTCCACTATGGATATACAGTTAGCAGCAGGTAACATTCAATCTTTTCTTTCCTCTTTTCTTTTTTTCTTTTTCTTTCTTTTCATTTCCTTTCTTCTCTCTCTCTTTCTCTTTCTCTCTTTCTTTCTTCTCTCTCTTGCCCCTCAGACTGTAGATTCCTCCCCACTTCCCCGGTCATGCTATGGCCTTTGTCATCTTCAGAGTTCAGTCTGTGAACAGGCTGTCCAGCCATTACCTGTACCCCAATGTAGCCATGTTTCTGGAAAAAACAATCCACTTTTGGTTGGGCTATGTAAGTTTCAAAGGTTTGAATATTACTTTTTCCTGTTGTCTACAACACCTCGCTGACTCTGGGTTCCTTTCTTCTTTTGTTTCTGAAGCAATTGCCTAGCCAAATCAGCAGAGGGCTGTGGCTAGAAGAGGGATCATAGAATGATGACACTAAGTAAATCTGAGAAAAAGACTCGCTAGGAAGCAAAGCTTGAAAAGCAGAAGACACCAGGCAACTCTCACAAAGCTGATCACTTCCTCAGGACTGGCATTTCCCCTAGAAATATGACCAGAGAGAAAGCTCTTGATGGCCCCTGGGAAGTTCATAATGGCTTCCCAATTCCCTTCTATTACCCACACTAAAATAACTCTCATTTCATAAAACACAGCTCTCAGTCATTCTCCTAAAGCCTGTGGAAACCAGGTGAACAGTGTCACTATCATTATGTGGCAGAGGAAAACTAAGTCTCTGACTAACATCTTGCTCTAAGGCAGCATGAGCATAAGTAGGTCAGTGACAGAACCAGTCCGAGGGGTAGGATTCTCACACTTTGTGCATCTCCAGGCCCCCATGGCCTCCTGGCCAACATACGCTGCTGAATAATTTTAAAGAAATAGCTGGGCCTTGACAGCTGGGCTTAGATGAGCTTTCACTCACTCACAGTGTCTAACACCAGGGTTCCAATTTTGATTGGCTTACATGGATCAGCAATTTCCTTCCTTCTTGACAGAAACTCCACAGTGAAGTCAACTAAATTGTATGTAGTAAAATATGCAATAAAACACAAGTACAATACACTGAAATAAGATGATAGAAAATATATCCGATAAGCAGAAGGATTCTCAGATAAGGAGCTGAAATACCACAAAGAAATAAAGATCACAGAAAGGCTATCTATTCAAAAGAGAAGCACAGTTTAATCTTCACTGACACATTTTCCCAATCCTAAACAGACAATAGTCAGAAATACTCAACCTACCAAAGATGAGATTATACTGAAGGAATTTTGCTATCTTAATTACAGTGAGCTCTCTCTCTCTCTCTCTCTTTTTTTCCTTACATCCTCTGTGAATGAGTCAATGATTCTTTTTCCTTTTAAATTCTGTAGAAAATTTATAGTTGAGCTAGATTTTGAAAAAAATGTACAATATTTGTCTGCTCGGTTTGCCACCAGAGTTTGCCACTACTAGGCAGAGTGTGCGTATGCCAAGAAATGTTCCTGACCAAACTGTGAGGTAATCCTATGTAGCACCTCCTACCACCCCTTTCAGAGTTCTTCCCAGTGAGAGACCCAGAAGTTCCAACTCCAGAGAATACATTCTGTGTGCTCTTCTTGCCCTCCACTCCCTATCATCCTTAACCTGCTGAGGTGTTAATTCTTCCAAGCTGTCAGAGCAGAGCATGACATTTTGGCCTCCAAACTTTGGCTCTGCTTCTTCTCTGCCTGGAATTCCCTCCCTGCCCTTCTCCATCTGTTCAATTTCTGCCTATATTCTTAAAGGCATACATTGGACAGGACTCTGAGTGCCAGGGACTAAACTCACACTCAACCCAGCATAGGCTGAAAGGGTGTTTGTTGAACTGATATACTCAAGCCATGGGCAGAGGAAAATCTAGCTGGAGCCAGGGTCCCAAATGCTGTCAAGACCTAGCATTTTCACTTTTCCTCTTGGATACTCTCAGTGATTCCACCTCATTCCCTCCAGGGATATTTTACTTATTGTCATAATTGGCATTATGCAGTTCAGTTCTTCCCAACTTTGCTAACAGAGAAGTGTTCCTTTTCCTTAGGTAAAATTTTAAAATTCTATGGAAGGATATTGAGTAATTTTGATCACACACACACACACACACACACACACACACACACACACACATTTATGGGCATGGGATTAGGCCAATATGCCTTGCAGGCTTCAGTATGGCTACATAGTTGGAGAATACAACAAATAGAATTTTCTAAGAAGAATAGAGCTTTTTCCAGAAGAAGAAAAATGTGATTTATAAACCAGAAAAAAATGGTTGTCCTCTTATACCTCAGATTAGTTGAGTCTCAGTTCAAAGTTTGACCTTCCTATATTTAGACATGCCACTTTTTCTTTCTCTGTCTCAGTCTCCTCATTTATAAAGTTAGGAAGTTGAGTTGAGTTATTTTTAAGGACCCTTTAAAATCTAGAATTTTATGTATTTCTAAATCTATCATAGTCTTCCTTGAGATCTTATTTTACTCTCTCCTTTCTCCAAATATTGGCAAATATTGCTGCTATAATTTTAATGGATGATATAAAGAAAAATGTTTATGTTGTGCTTTATAATGATCTTGAGTTAACTACTTGGAGTGTTAATTAGGGATATTGAGGGTGTCAAATGTGTATGCCTCCTAAAACAAAGGCTCAACAAGTTATTGAGTCATGACAAATTATTTACTCAGACAAGCTATGGAGATAATAAGTGTTAAATGAAAACATCAAGATAAAGTTACTTTATAAACCACCACTACAAAAAAGAAGAAAGAGATAGAAAGAAAGGAATTTCCCATCATGATAAGATGGAAACTTGAGCCAGGTATGAAATCTCTCACAAATCACCATTATAGTGAAATGTATGGGACAGAAATATGGGAGAAAGTTTGCATCAGCCACAGAAAAACAAAATTGGACCATCTGTGAGCTACAAACATTAAGGAATTCCAGCTAGAAATATTGCAGATAGAAATGGAATTATGTAAGATATGAAACTACCTTCCTGAGATGGCAATGTCAGATTGTAAGAAAGAAGAAGACATCTGAAAAGCCACTCCAGATGTGTTACAGTGAAGTATGTAAAAGACCAGGGCTATATAGAGGCCAATTCTTTCAGAACACATTTCTACAGTTTCAACAGTTTGGACCAATAATATTCTATTATTGTGCTGTTGAGTAATTTACATGCTCCTGAACAAAACTGACGAGAGCTAATAAGAAAACCTTAATACGAGGTTTTCCTGCCAGGTGGCAGACCACAGAGTGTGGGTGTAGGCATATGTTCTTATACTAGTGTCTGAAGTGGAGATGAGGATGGATTGAAAACTAGATGCAGTGAGCTGTGTCCAGGGTACTAGCATCACTAACAGAGAAGAAGCCATACAGAGATAAAGTTTGTTTTTTGGAAACACGGAGAAAATGGAATTAGGTATGAAAACATGAAAGAGAACTTAATAGATATTATAGGCAGTGAAATCAGGAAACAGGTAACAAGTGCTCATAAGAATCAATCAGAAAACAAAGAACAAAACAATGATCAAAGATACAATAAAATCAAACTTAACCAAGGTAAAGGAGTGTGAATTTAAAGACTGAAAGAATTCCCTGCTTGCCAAGCAAAATCAATGAAAAGGAAATCACATTCCGACTGTTGAACAAAAGAGAAAAATATTCTACAACTGTCAATATAAAAATAACAAAGAAAATAGAAAAATAGCAAGTCCTTTATTCAGATTTCTTTTCTGTCACATAAAATAAACAAAATTTTGTGATATTAAAAGGAAAAGGTTTTGACTGGGAATACTATACCCAAATCCATGCTTGTGTTGTTGTTGTTAGGTGCTGTCATTTGGTATCCCACTCATAGCGACCCTCATAGGGTTTCCAGTGGCTGACTGTTTTGGGATTGCCATGCCCTTCTCCCATTTTTGTGGTGCTGGTAATCGAACTCAGGACCTCAGAGACTGCAGCGCAGTGCTCTACCAACTGAGCTAAATAAGAAATACAAGTGTATACAGAAAATAGAGAGATAACATTTTTAAAATGCAAGAAACAAGCAAGTTATAATATGCCACTGAAAAAAATCAAGAAAGAGGAAAATAATAGAATTAAAGGATTTTTGAAACAGAAAAAATAAGGTCCAAATAACTTGTAAATGGTATATAAATGCAAATATTACAAATAATTCTTGAAAACAAGATCTAAAAAATGCTAATTTAACAATATTAATAGCAATAACAAAACAATCTTAAAGTATGCCAACCAAAATCAAGATGAGAGTATAGGGAATGTGGGAAGAAGTCAAACTCATCAAATAGTATATTTTAAATTGGTGAGATTCATTGTGTGCATAGCTAAATATGTGTACACACATACACATACACATGTATACCTATACCGAGAGGACTTTAGGGACAAATTTATGTAAATAAATTCAAATATTTAGATTCAACAGATATTTTCTTAGAACAAGTTTGCAAACTGACAAAAGATGAGATTCAAAATGTAAGTTTTCTCATATCTAGTGAACAATTCTTAATTTAAAACTTCTCCATGAGGTATTTGACAAGATTCAATGCTCATTCATGATGAAAACTTTTATGAACTGGGAAGTGAACTCCTTCGATGTGATTGACTGTACCTCAAAAGGAAAACAATAAAAATCAATTTAATTGTGAAAATTGAAAACCATCTCCCTGAAATCAGGAATATAAAACATAAAACAAGATAACATGAATTAGAACTAGAGGCTCATTTAGATAAGTGTAAATGATTTAAACTTTAAATTAACATAAAACATTCTGAGATTAAATTAGAAAATAAATTCTAAGCAGATTTCTTACAAAACATACTGAAAATGATAATTAAATTTAAAATTTTTAAAATAAGTTTATATCAGACAGAGACAAGGAAAAAGTAGAGATACACAAAGTAGATTTCAAGTTAGAGACATTGATTTTGGTAAAAGAGAATTATTTTATAATAAAATATCTCCATACAGAATATATAGCAACTGAGAAATGTGTCAAATGAACCAAAAAAAATGTAAAATAAAACCTTTTTGAAAAAGGAAGCGGTTAGATGTAATTACCATAGAAACTTTACTATAATATTCTTAGTTTCTGACAAGTAGATAATAAATAGGGACATGAAGTTTTAAATAATTTAAATACTGACCCTGAATTAACAGATATATATGGTATTGCTCTTTACAAGGAATGTCTTTTTAAATTATTGATTGATTGATTGATTGATTGATTGATTTTGCAATATTAGGGCCCTGAACCCAGGGCCTCACATATACTTTCCAAGTGCTTTTCCACTGAACTGCACCTTTTTTATTTTTTATCTTGAGACAGGATCCTTCTAAATTACACAGGATGCCTTTGGCCTCAAACTCATGATCCTCCTGCCTCAGCCTCCAGAGTCGCTGGGATTATAGGCGTGCATTATCATGCCAAGCTAAATTTTATCTTTAATTGATGAATAATCATTGTATATACATTTGTGGACTACAATGTGATTCATATATATATATATATATATATATATATATATATATATATATATATATTTACATTGTACAATGATTAAATCAAGTTAATTAACAATTCACCACCTCACAAACCTATTTTTTGTTGTGGAAAACATTTAAAGTCTACTCTTTTAGTAATTTTGAAGTATAGAACATATTATTATTTAACACCTTCTTTTTAATTGTCTATGGACCACTTATAAAAATTAACTACAAAAACAACTTTTGAATTTAAAAAATAGACCATGTGTGACCCACTTGCTCAGGAAGTCAGACAGGACAGTATGTCTACAGGCAGTAACAAAGGCTAAAGCCAAAAATCTCAAGCAATCTGAATATATTTTTAAAATACTGCCCTACATAACTGTTGAGTCTGTAGAACAACACAATTCAAATCTCAGACTCTTTTTTAAATAACAAAGTTGGAAATATTGTTTTTCAGAATTTAGGGAATGAGGACAAGAGCTACACCTAGTATTTTTAAAATTAAAGGAATTTCTTTATGTTTCCTTTATCTCTTTTTTTAATCTGGGTCTTTCTGATTGAATTCACTTAGCTGTTGAGATTTGGACTCAGTCACCTAATTGCCTCCAATAACAGTAGAAGAGGGAGACCACACCCTCCCGGTGTATTTGCCTCAGCAATGGATCTTGAGACCACATGACTTCCTGCATCTGCTTTCTGTAAAGCAGGCCTGGAGATGACCCAGCTTACCCCCGTGACTGGAATTGCTGCTCCTAATCCCATCAGCCTAGAAATAAAGCTCTTAGAAGACACTGTCAGGGAATTGGCAGGTTGTCCCGCTGAGGCAAATTTCACACTACTGCTACCACCTAACCTTGAGTCCTAGGGTCACCGAGGGCCCCTGGAGTCCCTCTCTGACTGGACAGTGATAATGTACAGGAGGTAGGCAGGGGAGGAGACAGCACATCAGGCTGGAGGACTCTGATAACTGGGGAAATCAGCAGTGGCGTCGGCCACCCATTGACACAACACAACAGTCCTGTAATGAAATTCAGCAAGTACAATGATAAGCAAGTTTGCTGCTCCATTTCAAAAGAGGAGTTTGAAAATCTGAATCAGAGGGACTCTTTTTACACTCCATTGAAGGCAATAATCTCAGTATCAGACAGGGCCAAATTTTCCCTGTGCAATTTAGAATGAGAAGATGCTTCTACCTCTGGAATATCTAATATCACCATGCTTGCATAAAGTCTGTAAAATGCAGGCTGCCCAGTCCTATTTCCACAGAGATCACAGCCAGTGGGCTCCTGCCTCCCAAAAGCTTCCAGTATCAATTGCTGTTTCTCTTCCAGGGCAAGCTCAGCACTGTTACCTGGACCAGGAATTAGGCCACAATGTGACTGAGCGATTTGCAGAACAAGAAAAGAGTCTAAACCGTGCCTAGAAATGTGATCTGCCTCAGAAATCTCAAGTTAAAAGACAGAAACAAAAAGAGGGTGATGACCAAATACTTTGGATATTTAACAAAGACCAACAGGAGGGGACATATAGTGATTCTGTAACTGTAGTTTGCTAAGGACCTCAAAAAATTAGAATATGAATGGAAATCAGTGCCCTCCAGTGGGGGAAAGAAGGGGAGAGCTTGCTTTTGTACAATTCCTCAGTTTGGTGTCCAAACATGTATTTCAGATTCTATTCTTTCGCACTTAGTTACTTGCTATTGCTGAAAAGGGGACTCAGTTGGTAGAGTGCTGCTCTGTGCTCTCTGAGGCCCTGGGTTCCATCCTCAGCACTGCAAAAATGGCAGAAGCACCTGGAAGCCTACTCCCAAAACAATCCCAAAAAACAATCAGCCATCAAAAATTCTGTGAATAGCAGAGAAGCAGTGACATAGTGCTAGGCATGGCACAGTGTTGGGGAGTGTTTCGTTCTGTTGTAGAAAAGGTCCATACAAGTCAGTCCCAACTCGACAGCACCGACCAACATTGCTGAAAAACCAGAATCAAACAAAATTTGATTTTACGTCTAATAGTCTTACCTCTTAACAAACTTCCATTTACTAATTAGAAACACATCATTGGTAAATAATGTGACTTTGTAGCTTGGATTTTCCCATTCTTATTTTTGACACTGGGACTGGTGTTTAGCTCAGTTGGTAGAGTGCTGCTCTGCACTCTCTGAGGACCCCAGTTCAATCCCCAGCACTGTGAAAAATGGGAGACGGATGTGGAATCCACTCCCACAGCAATCCCCAATCAACCAATGAAAACCCTATAAGTGTTGCTATGAGTCAGACCCGACTCCATGGCACCTAACAACAACATAGTTCCTATGCACAGTGAATCATGCTGTTCCCTTATCTCCCTGGATGATGAGCTTACTGAACCACTCACATTATTTTGCTGAACCCACAGAGCTAATGGCCCACATTCTTTGAGGAGATTGTCTGGAGTCAGAGGTTTGAGGTTGACCTTGGAGTAGTTTTTCTTCCATTGGCTGGTGCAGAAACTAACTTAAAGCTCTGAGGCTGCGGGTTTCTGTGTTTGTCTTCTAATTTGTGATTCTTTCCATTGCTATATCCATTTCTGCACTTGGAACCATAAAAATGTGATTTATGCCTCATTAACCTGAAAATGGTCTGGGATTTAGCTCACTTGGTAGAATGACACTCTGCAGTCTCTGAGGTCCTGAGTTCGATTCCCAGCATGGCAGAAATGGGAGAAGGATATGGCAATCCACTCCCGAGGCAATCTTGAAACAGCCTTTGAAGACCTTATAATGGTCACTATGAGTTGGACACAACTTGACGGCACCTAATAACAACCACCACCAGAAAATTGTAAAATGAAATAGCAAAGTAACTTGCTGAATTGAAGTTTAAATGTATTGTCAAAAGTTCTCATGACATTGAGAGAAAACAGAGTTATATCATGAAAAGAGAGGCATTCTTAGAGGTGGCCATGCTGTCTAGCTCTTACCATATTGACCTCTGTAACATGTGACAAAGTGCTGGACTTGTGCACAAAAGTGACTTTATTTTTGTCTTGTGCTGTCACTTCAGATGTACTCTGGGAATTTTTTTCTTTTCCTGGGATGACAATTGGGACAAGTTCCATATTTTAGTTAACTTTTAAAACAGCTTTGTTAAAGTATAATTTACACATCACAAAAAAGATCCATTGTAAATACACAATTCTGATATTGTTGGTAAGTTTATTTAGCAAGTGTACAACCATCATGAGGATCTAGCTTTACAGCATTTCAATGACTCCCCCCAAATTCCTTCAACCCTGTTGTAGTCAATCTCTGCCTCCTCCTCTGCCCCAGGGACCACTGACCCACACTGCCTCTATGAATTTGCCTTTTGTGGACACTTTATATAAGTAGATCATACAATCTGTTGTCTTTTCTGTCTGACTGGTTTAACTTACTATGATACTTTAATAATGCTGCTTCTAAAAAAAAAAAAAAAAAAAAAACCTGGAAAATCATGGGATTTGCCCCAATTGTCATAAAGGAAAGAGGAAAACACAACTTCCTACAGAGTATATTTAAAGTGATAGAGCAAGACAAAAATAAAGTCATTTTGGTGCACGTCTTGTTCATCAATGTTGTAGCATGTACTGTATTTCATTCCTTTTTATTGCTGCATAGTATTCTATCCTATGGTTGTATCATAGGTGTGTATACACATTTGCCAATCAATGGACATTTAGGTTGTTTCCATTTGGGGTTGTTGTGAATTATAATGCTATAAATATTCACTTAGTGTTCCTGTGGACATATATTTTGATCATCAATTGACCATAAATGTTAGAATTACCTTTTGGATTATTAATTCTGGCTCATTACACTGGAATATTTCACCCAATCTTTGCAGATTGCAGATGACTACATAGAACCGAAACCACATAGAGCAAAACTGCTGAAAAGTGGGCACTACTGTGTAACCAGAGAAGCAGAACCAGTAGGGGAGATATATATTAAGAGATATATTATAAAAAATAGGCTGTCTGGGTGCCATAGCACTGTGATCCCAGCAACTCAAGAGACTGAGGCAGGAAGATCACAAGTTTGAGGCCACAGGCAGCCTAGAAAACTTAGCAAGATCCTGTCTCATAATAAAAAACGAAAAAGGAGTAAGGCTGCAGAGACCCTGGATTCAATCCCTAGTACAAGAAAGAAAGAAAGAAAGAAAGAAAGAAAGAAAGAAAGAAAGAAAGAAAGAAAGGAGAGAGAGAAGAAAAGAAAAGAAAGAGAAGAAAGGAGAAAGAAAAAAAAAAGAATTTGGCTTATGCAATTGTTGGGGCTTTCTAAGCAAATCTGAAACTCATGAGCAGGCAGTCCAGGTCAGGCTAGAACTCATGGGCATGCTAATGCTGCTGTCTAAAGTAAGACTTTCCATTTTTAAAGGAAGCCTCAATCCTGATTTTAAAGTCTTCCAGCTGATTCAACACTCTCCCACATAATCTCTCTTAAAGTTAAATAATTAGGATATCACATGTATCTGTAAACTCCCTTTACAGCAGCAGCTACATTAGGGTTTGAATCACTGAGGACTAGCAAAGTTGAGACATAAAAAAAAAAAAAATACAATCAAATTGTCAATTTCTGCAATGAGAGCCTGCTTGTATTCTGAAAAAGATTATGTTGGTTCTAAAGATCAATTTGGAGAGAATGTCCATCCTAATAATGAGTCTTCCAAACCAATATATGAAATATATCTCCATTTGTCTCTGTCCCTTTAAATTTATCTCAACAATGTTTCACAGTTTTCACTATGGGAAGATTTTTAATTACTAAATCTCTTGTCATGGGTCTATTTAAATGTTCAACTTCTTGCATCAGTTTTGGTAATTTATGTTTTTCGAGTAACTTATCCATTTCATTTTTATTTACTTATTTATTTATTTATTTACTTACTTATTTTTATTTTTGTGGTACTGGGGGGCTGAACCCAGAGCTTGGTGAATATTTTGCAAGCATACAACCATGGGGCTGCACCCTCAGCCCTTTTTTTATTTCTTATCTTAAGACAAGGTCTCACTAAGTTAAACAGGCTGCCTCTGGTCTCAAACTTGCAATCGTCCTGCCTCTGAGCAGCTGGGATTACAGGTGTGCACCACCACACTTGGCTAATTTACCCATAACATCTAAGCTATCTAATTTGTCGGCATAAAATAGTTCATAATATTCTGTTATTATCACTTTAATTTTCATAGTGCCAATAATGGTGTGCCCTCTTCATTTCTGATGTTGGTCATTTATTTTCTCTGTCACTCTAACCACAGGTTTATCAATTTTGGTCCTCTTTTTAAAGAGTCAAATTTGGTTTTATTAGCTTCTCTACTATTTTTCATTTAGTTTTGTTTTCTGTGTGAGTAATTTCCACTCTCTTTTTTACTTCCAACTAGTTTGTTCTTTTTCTAGTTTTTTTAAAGGTGAGAGTTTAGATTAACTTTTGAGGCCCTTCTTTTTTTCTGATAGATTTTCCAAATTATAAAAATTTTTTTCTCAGTACTTTAGTTCTTTCCATATACTTTTACATTGTGTTTTTGTCTCATTCAGTTCAAAATAATTTTTACTCTCCCTTTAGATTTCTTTGACCCATAGTTTGTTCAGAATTGTGTTGGCTTTTACAGAAATCTTTCTGTATGAATCTCTAATTTAATTCTTCTTTGAATGAGCATTTGGTCCAACCTAAAGAATGTTGCACATGCGCTTGAAAAGGGTTTGTATTCTAAAGTCTTCAAATGGTGTATTCTACAAATGCCAGGTCATATTGGCTGATAATTTTGTTGAAGTCTTATAAATTCTTGTTGATTTTTTGTTTAGTTGTTCTGTTATTTATTGAAAATGAGCCATTGAAATCTCCAACTTCTATTATTAAATTACTTATTTCTCCTTTCAAGTTTTGCTTCATGTACTTTGAGGCGTGGCTGTGAGGTATACATACATTTTGTAATATCTTCTTGATGAAACTTTTATGATTGCAAAATACCCCTTTTTCCTTTGGTAACATTTTGGTGTGAAAGTCTATATGGTTTGGTATTATTGCCACTCCAGATCTCTTATAGGTTCTGTTTATGATGTATCTTTTCTATCCTTTTACCTTCAAACTGTTTGTTCCTTTAAATCTAAAATATGTCTCTTATAAGTAGCACATAGATGAATCTTGCTTTTTATTTTTCCAGACTGATAATCTTTGCCTACTGAGTAGGGTGTTTAGTTCATCCACATTGGTGTAATAATTGATACTATATTAAGCAAATTGCTATTTGATTTCTACTTCTCTTACATTATTTCTGTCCCTCTGCTCTTCCTTTGCTGCCTTTTTTTTGTGTTAAGTGAATATTTAAATGTGTAGTCCACGAGAATAATCTTTTGGACCTAGAGCCCGACAAGAGAGGGCTAAACATGAAACAAAACAAAACAAAAAACATGGCTTATAAGTGAAAAACTTGGTAAATTGGAGTTCATCAAAACCACAATTGTTTGTGAAGTTCTTTTTACGAAGGTGAAAAAACAGGTAACAGACTGGGAGAAAATATTTTCAAATTGCACATTTAACAATGAACAATCTGGAATATACAAACCTATTTCAAGTCTCAACAGTAAAAAACAAAAAATATCTGATTAAAAAACGGCCAATACACATGGAAATACATTTTACAAAGAGATGATACACAATAAACCCACAAAAAGATGTTCAGCATCATTAGCCACCAGCAAAATGCAAAGTAAAACCACAACAATATTATCACTATGAACCTGTTAGAATAGCTGAACTAAAAAATAATGATGACACCAAATATTGACAAGATGCAGAGGAACTAGATCTCTCACACCCTGCTAGTAGAACTGCAAAATGTTATAGCCACTCATGGAAACAGTTTGCTCTTTTCTTACAAAACTAAAGATGCATTTATCATACCCAGTACCTCCCAGGCCTTTGTCCCTGGGAAATGAAGACTTAGGTTCACACAAAAATTTATGCATGAATGTTTAAAGTAGCTTTATTTATAATGGGCCCAAACTAGAAACAATCCAATGTATTTCAGGAGGAAAATAATTAAACAAACTCTGGGACAACCACACAATGGAATATTATCAAATAGCCAGAAGGAACAAACGATTGATTTACCCAACAATTTGGGTGAATCTTAAGTGCATTATACTTTGTGGAGGAAAAAAGTCAATTTCAAAAAGGAACACACAAAATGACTCCTTTTATATGACATCCTCAAGACAACAAAACTATAGACATGGAGAATAGATTAGTGGCTTCCGGAGGACAAGGATGAAGTCAGCACTGGACTTAGTGGTGTTAGAATACTACTGTATTCAAGTAGTGATAGGGTCACACAAATTTATACTTCAAATCAAATTGCGTAGAAACACACACACAAGTACACGTAAGACTAGTAAAAACTGAATAAAGTTTGAAGTCTAGATAACAATGTTATACCAACATCAGTTTACTGGTTTCTTGTATATATCACACACTCCTGAAACAATCCACCATTGAAAACGCTGTGAATAGCAGGGAAGCACTGACATAGTGCTGGGCGTGGCACAGTGTTGGGGAGTGTACATAGGGGCACTATGAGTTGGACGTGACCCAATGGCCCCTAACAACACCAACAACAAAGAGTTATATTAGATGCTATTGAGGGAGATGGCCACAGGGTAAGAGAGACTATTTTTTTAACCTTCCAGTGAGTCTGTAATCTATACTTCAATTTTCATCTGAAAATAATTAAGAAGATTTAATAATTAAATCTACTTATAAAAAAATACTTTTTTCCAGAAGTTTTTCCTCTTTTTCTGGCTTGCTAATGTCAATCTCTTTCTTCATCAGAGTCAAGGTTGAAGGTGGTCAGAATAAGGAGGAAAGAAAGGAAGAGAAAATCAAATAGCTCATATTTGAATGGTACTATATAAGCATGGCCTCCGGTTCTTCAGGCCTAACAGGTGTTCAACATAGGTGCTGTCCTTTCACAGCTTCTTTGGAGATTCCCATCAGCCTTGCAGACCACAGCTACTTGAGTAAAGGCAGCTACCCCAGTCCCTTCTCTGCCTCTGCTCCCACTGGTACACCACACAACTTGTGAATGCAAACACTCTGGCACGTCACCCCTTGGGCAGAACCTCATATGAAGCAACCTAAGACCGACATTCTGTAGTTTCCACATCAAGTAATAGGGATTCCTGTGCCTTTCATTTGTTGACAAAAGTGGTGTAACCAACTCTGTGGCCACAGGCCACTGGCGCTTTCTCACACATGAGCCACTCATCAGTCCTGTATGCATCTCCTCCAACCCTACTTAGAAAGATCTTTCTGGAATATTCATAACAACATGAATAGAAAATATTACTAATACTTCAACAAAGTGATATATTTCATCTGATATTGCTGCAGTTGATCTTAAAAACAAACCCTGTGGCTAGTTGAATAAATGTTCATCATAACTTGTCTGACTCATTTCTTATTCCTAGTAGAGAAACAAGGCAGTATCTTGAATTTAGCTTTAGTGAACCATCCTCATTCAGACTACAAAACATGCCACCAATCCTGAAATGTATTTCTGAACCAGTATAACACTATAGTTTAGCAACTAATTAAATGTACCCACAACCCAAATCAAGCTTGACTAGACAAACTTCAGATAAAAGAGACATCCTTTTAGAGCCCAAAGACTGCCATGGAGCTCTGCATCTTGAGCAACACTGGAAAATGACACACTAATAAGAGGAAAAAAAAAAAAGTTATAGCAAATGATCCAGCAGAGCTGAAGGGAAATAACAGGCAGAATCCTAAATTGGATGTGTCACATTTTGGCAATAGAAGCCACTTGTGATTAGTGTGAAACAAGACACTAACAGGCTAAAGGGCCCACAAGAAGCCAAAATAAGTGGAAAACAAATGAACCTCTAACAAAGGATAAAAATGAAGACAATTCAATCATTGCGGGCTTCCTCATCTGGTGAACAGCTCAATTCTCTCCAGTAGACAGGCGTGGACTCATTGTTCACTCTTTCCTCAGTATTACTCTGAGCACTCTTCCTGTCCCCTCACCTTACTGTCCAAAGCCCACCACCAGCCCCTGTGCTCATGGCATCAGTTCTCAAACATTTCTCTTTGTGTTCCATCTGCTCCCTCCAACTTCTCCTACATAAAACACCAAATGAACCGTCCCCAAACACCATTTTTACCTTTCACTCCTGGGAGCAAAAACTTATTGCTTCCATATTAACTACCTCTTATTTTTTGTATGTTTGTTTTGTATTTTATTTGGTTAGTTTGGGGAATTTTTGTTTTATTTGTTTTGTTTTGTTTTGATACAGGGTATTGCTGTGTAGCCCAGCCTGGCCTAGAACTCACTATGGAGACCAGGCTGGCCTTGATCTCATGTTGATCTTCCTCCCTTCGCTTCCCGAGTGCCGGAATTACAGGTATACCACTACGCCTGGCTTGGTTACCTAACTCTTAAGAACTCTCTTAATTAAGCTTTAGGAGTAAAAGCAGAATTCTTTTTCTCCATAAAAACGTACCTTTATAGGCTCTGGAGAATCCATGCAAATTCAAGCACATTTTAATACTTTCTATTATTTCTCTGCCTGCTGCCGTAGCACTGTGGCATCCGATCCCATCAGATTTCAGAAGCTAAGCAGGGTAGAGCCTGGTTAGTACTCAGATGGGAGACCGTCTGGGAACACCAGATACTGTAGGTTTGGGAGAAGGACCTGGCAACCCACCCCACCCCACCTCACTCCCCAAAAAACCAGCCAATCCACCATTGAAAACCCTATGAATAACAAAGAAGCACTGACAATAGTGTTTCGCCTGTTGTACATAGAGTCGCTATGAGTTGGACACCGACTCAAGGGACCTAACAACACCACCAAGTATTTCTCCAGATGAAATCAGGGAGAAAAGTATTTCTCTTGCCTAAAAGAGGCTTCAGGGACTCCAGTACCCACCTCTTCCAGCAAGATGCAGAGCAGGCTGATGGCACAGAAGGGAGTGGACATGGTTCCATGGTCCTCCCTTATCTGGACTAAAGGGTCAGCGTTTGGGTGTCAGTTCCAGCAGACACAGCATAGTAGCCCAAGTGGCTGGAGCATTGTCCACAGCTTCAAGACATCCTTAAAACATGTTCTAACATCCTCCTTGTGGCCTGAGGATCTCTGAGTACAGATCCCACTTTTCCTCTACAATTATTTTTATTTTCTTCAAATTTCTCTTACATATGTACCTAAAATGACTTATCACAAACATTTTTATATGTAGTTTGGATATTGAAATCAAAATTAGTTGTCAAAGTTGATATTTATCCTCAAATAATATTTTTTAAACTCTCAAATAGACCTTTTATTTTTAAAGATTAGTGTTCTAAATGGAATTATGTAATTAAAAATTTTAATTGGATGCAGTTCTGTAAGGTTATTTTGGATAATAATATAAATGTTGGTACATCAGTTCTACAAAAATTCTAACATATAATCTAATCTTTAAGGCAGTGCTATTAGAAATATAATGTAAGCCACATACATAAAATTTTAAATTTTCTAGTGATCACATTTTCTAAAAAGTAGACAAGCCAAGCAAGAAAATGCCCACCTATAATCCCAGTACTTGAGAAGCTGAGGCAGAAGGATCTCAAGTCCAATGCCAGCCTGGGCTACATAGCAAGACTGTCTCAAAAAGAAAAAAAAGTGAAGGAAGCAGGTAAAATTATTTTAATGATATATTTTATTTAACCAAATAGATCCAAACTATTGCCATTTGAGCATGTAACCAAAATAAAAAAATTATCAAGGTATTTTTTATTCTTTTTGTTTGTTCATGCTAAGTCTTTGAAATCCAGGATGTATTTCACATTTAATAGCATCCTCAGTTCAGACTAGGCATCTACCACCTGCTATATGCCTCTAAGAAAATGTAAACTGAAACAAGTCACCACTATGTAAGAATGGCCAAAGTCCAGAACTCTGACAATACTAAATGCTGATAGGGATGAGGAGCAATAGGAAATCGCATTTATCACTAATAGGGAATGCAAAACAGTACAGTCATTTTGACAGACTGATGGTTCCTTACAAAACTAAACACATTCTTACTATATGATCCAGCCATCATTCTCCTTAGTATTTACCCAGATGTAAAACCTTATGTATATATAAAAATCTGCCCAGGAGTTTTTATAGCAGGTTTATTCATAATTGCTAAACCTTGGGAGCAACCAAGATGTTCATCAGTGGATAAATGGATAAGTAAACTATGGTACATGCAATGGAAGATTAGTTGTTGTCAGGTGCTGTTGAACCAGGTCTGACTGTTAGCAATCCCATGTACAACAGAAAGAAACACTACTGGACATTTTGCCATTCCTTTTATGTTGAAGCCCATTGTTGTGAACACTGTGTCAGTCCATCTAGTTGAGGGTCTTCCTTTTTTTCGTTGACCTGCCACCCAACCAAACATAATGCCCTTCCCCAGGGATTAGCCTCTCCAGACATCATGTCCAAAAAGATGCAGTCTAGCCATCCTTGCTTCCAAGGAGCACTCTAGTTGCGCTTCTAGGATGGATCTGTTGGTTCTTTTGGCAGTCCATGGTACATTCAATATTTGTCTCCAACACCATAATTTGAAATCATCATTCCTTCTCCTATCTCCCTTATTCATTGTCAAACTTTCACAAGTATATGATGCAACTGAAAATTATTCAGTGCTAAAAAGAAATGAGCTATCAAACCATGATCAGACATAGACAAAAATATATTTTATTAAACTTTGAGAGAAGCCAATATGAAAAGGCTATTTGTTATGATTCCAACCATATGACATGCTGGGAAAGGCAAAAGGAAGGAGACAGTAGAAAAGATCAGTGACTGCCAGGGGCTGAGGGGCAGGAAGTGTGAAGACGCTGAGCACAGATTTTTCAGGCAGTGAAATTATTCTGGATGCTACTATATTCTGTGGACACATGTCATTTTATATTTGTCAAAACCCACAGAATGTACAACATCAAGAGTTAACCTTAATGTAAACTAAGGACTTTGGGTGGCAATGACATGTCAATATAGGTTCACTGATTGTAATAAATGTACCACTCTGGTGCAAGATAGTGACAGTGGAGGAGGCTAGGGGGAGCAGATAGTATATGAGAACTCTATATGTTCCACTCAACTTTTGCTGTGGACCCAAAAATACTCTAAAATAGGTACTGTACTTTTCAAAAGAAAAAAACTACCAAGCCACCAAAAGACATGGTGGAAACTTAAATGCATACGACTAAATGAAAGAATCTAATCTAAAAAGGATACATGGGATTTTAACTATGTGACATTCTGGAAAAGACAAAAACTATAGGAACAGTAAAACAGATCTGTGATTTCCAGGAGTTCAGGAGTATGAAGAAAGGGACAAATATTGTGAGCACAGAGAATTTTAGGGCAGCAAAATTATTTTGTATGGTACGATGATGATGGATAGTATTTGGACATTTGGTATTTGTTCAAATCCAGAGAACTATAGAACACAGAAGGCTAATCCTAATGTAACCTAAGGACTTTGGTTAACTATTATGTATCAATATTGTTTCATCAATAGTAACAAATATATCACACTAATGCAAGGTGATAATTTCAGGAGAAAACTGTATGTTGAAGAGAAGAAGGCATATGAGAACTCTTTCCATTTTTTGTAAAAATAAAAAAACTCTTAAAAAATAAAGTCTTACTAATTTTTTAATTGACAATATAAGAAAGGAAACATAGGCCAATTAAAAAAAGATAATCCTAAAAAGCTAGTAAAGAAAATCCTGTAAAATTTTTTTAAATCACCATCAAATTAGGTTTATTTTAAAGTTGATTAATGTGCCATTGTTAAGTCACTCCATGAATAAAACAGGAGAAAAGAATCACAATAATGGCAAGAAATGTATAGAAGAAAGCTAAATACCCTTATATGAGTACTCCTAGCAAACAAGGAAGAGAAGCTGACTGTTTTGATTCCATCAAAAAGATGTAAGTAAATAA
>VMDO01009514.1:0-76853 GCA_007922755.1 Pedetes capensis | reverse complement strand
GTGTTATAGCTGGGTCATATGGTAGATCTATTTTTAGTTTTTTGAGGTACCTCCATATTGATTTCCACAGTGGTTGGACCAATTTACAGCTCCACCAACAATGTAAGAGTGTTCCCTTTTCCCCGCAACCTCGCCAGCATTTGTTGTTGTTTGTTTTATTGATCTTGGCCATTCTTACTGGTGTAAGGTGAAATCTCAGCGTTGTTTTGATTTGCATTTCCCTAATGGCTAGGGATGTTGAGCATTTTTTCATGTGTTTCATGGCTTTATGGACCTCATTTGAGAACTGTCTACTCAGGTCCTTTGCCCATTTGTGTATTGGGTTGTTTGTTTATTGGGGAGTTTTTTTCTTGAGTTCTTTATAAATTCTAGTAATTAGACCTTTATCTGATGTATAAAATGTGAAGATTTTTTCCCCATTCCGTGGGGGTTTCCTTGACTGTGTTAATTGTTTCTTTTGCTGTGCAGAAGCTTTTAAATTTCATGTAATCCCATTTATCTATTCTTGTAACTTTTCAATCTTGAATAAAATCTTCAGTTAAGTTGAGGGTTACTGTTCAATATTTCTTTCTTGTGAAGTAAGAAGTGGAAGTTGATTTTTTTCATTCCTTCTAGTTTTGTCTTGCTGTCGTGCAACATGCTTTCCAAGGCATAAGGGAGCTTTGAATAGTCCAGGAAATGTCTTTTCAAGTCTTCCATTGGAGATAATGTACTTGTTGTGTACAGTTGTCATTTCTTTTAGAAGATTTAGGAAAATGGACATTGACATGTTCTTGTGACCCTAGTTGAATCAGATTAAAACTGATTAATTTAGGGGAGTGAGAAATGCTTTAACACCAAGCTGCTATAAAACTAGAACTGTGTAGAGAATCTTGGAATTCACACTAACAAGAATTTTGAAATTTGGGTGTTTTGATATGCCTCTGAATGCTAATAACTGTCATATACATCTATATTTGAGGAAAATAATATACATTACTGATGAGCAACATCAAGTGAAAATTTTAGCTGAGAAGACATTTGGATAACTCAGAAATGCTTTAAGGATGTATAAGCATGGATTATCTTAAATTTTAAATTATCTTTAAAATTTTTAATGTGTTTTAACTAAACAGCTGTGAAGGCATTTAGTAGGTACAAATGATAGGTCTAGGGGAAAAAAGATGAAGAATTCCTGCTCTGAAAAAGCATACAATAAGATGCAAGTGGATTCTAAAGCAAATTTTTCAGTCATTATTTAGGAAGCCATGACACAATCCCACTTTTAAGGTATAGAATTTTAAAAGAATTTTCATTGAGTAATTGAGATTAGGTTTGGCTAAGAAAAGATAAGTTTTCTTCTGGATGTTCAAAGGCTATTTATAGTTGGTCTAGAAACATGTAATGTGATTACCATAGTCTATAATTAATGTCATTACTAGAGTTACTACGTGCGTGCCTGTTCATTTCTTTCTGTCCAAATGACATAGTCAAAGCTATGGTCTATCATTTGACAGAAGTTATTTGTGTGAATGTAGAAGTAAATGTGTACAGTCTTAGTTTTAAATAAATAATTGATAATTTTTAGAAGTGTTATTCTTTTTCAAAGTTTATTTATTATTATTATTTTTTAAATTTTGTTTTGAGAAACAGTCTTGCTCTGTAAGCCAGGCTGGCATCCTGAGTGCTGGGATTACAGGCGTATGCCACTGCACCTAGCCTGATAATTTTTTATTTATTCTCAAAAAGGGGAGATATATACTCTAGTACTTCCAGACTAAAATGCTTTTGAATTATAATAGTTCTTTTAAACTATTCTGTGTTATAATGTAATCATATAGTATCATCACACTGGATATATTTAGGTAATTATACAAGTGTATTAATCTTTTGCTCTCTATCTTTTTAGAGCAAGGTTGTATACTTAAGAATCAATGGAGGCCTGGGAGATAATATAATAAGTGAGTGAAATGGATTACTAGAAAATACAGGACTTAGAAACATTTGAGTTTTGGTAAAAAAATATTAGGTAGCATTTAAAAAATACTCTAAAAATAATCCTGGTGTTGGTTGAATCTGACCTAGACACCACCTATATCCTGAAGGAAGTGGTAGTAGTTTCAGTTATCCATTGATACACATATATACAGCCCAAAACTTCGGGTCTAAAAATAACAGTTTTTTTGTCATGATTCTGGAGGCTCACAACCAAGTTCTTTTGGGGGGACCATCATGCGGGACAGGTTGAGGGGGTGCTTTCTTCATGCACATATTTTGTAGGCTAGCTGGGCACCTTTCTCCACATGGCTAGCTTGGGCTTCCTCAGAGCATAGCAGTGTCAGAGCAGTCAGACTGCTTACACTCTTGCTGGGTTACCCCACAGTGAGCATTCCAAGAAATCTAAATGGATCCTATTAAATGGGCTTCTTGAGACCCAGCCTCAGAAGTTACTCAGTGTCAGTTGGCTGTATTCTGTTGGCCAACTTAATTATAGGCCGGTGCAGATTCAAGAACATGGATGAATAGGATTCCCCTTTCAGTGAGAGAATGACCTACACACAGAGAGGGAAAGAGTTGAAGCTAGGTATCTTTGGTCACAAGTCATGCCAGTATTTCTGTATCTGATGCCGCCTGCCTTTACTGGTCTTACTGCCGACTGTTCTCATACAGAAAACTGTCCAATGGAGCTTGACTTTAAAGTTCTCCATCTGTATATACACATCCTATGTGCATTTATCCTTCTGACTTGCTTAGTTCAGTAAATTTATATTGGAGCATTTTCCCATTAATTATGAACATGAATGCCTTAAGTTGGGGCCTGGTATTAATTTTTCTTCATCCTAAGCACTAGGTAGATTCTGTGCTCTGTACATATTACTCAACTATATTTGTGAATTGGTTGATCTTTGGTATTTTTGATGGATTTTTTTTTATTGTTTGGAGGACAGTTTACTGTAGCCTTTTTTCCCCCTCTCTTCCTACCAAAAAGTTATGCTCAATTCTCAAAAAAATGCTTTCCAGAAAAAGATCTAAAAATAGAAATTGATTTTAGGTAAGTACCAATTTGAACTTGGGAAAAATAGTGTCCTGGGTACTAGGTACTCTTTTTAAAGAACCTAAGAAGGAGCTGGGCACCATGGTGCATGCTTATAATCCCAGCCACTTAGGAGGTTGAGGCAGGAGGATCACAAGTTCAAGGCCAGAGGAAGCCTGTGCAGTTTAGCGAGTCCTGACTCAAAATAAAAAAAAGGAACAAGAGGTGTAGCTCAGTGGTAGGGCTCTTGCCTAGCTTGTGTGAGGTCCGGGGTTCAAACCAGGGTGAGGGTGGGGCGGGAAATACAGAACATGAGAGGGTCTTTGTGGTATAGTAAAGTAAGTGGTTTCTTCCATTTGCTGGTAGCCAGGTTGCCTTGTTTGCTTATTACATCCAGTGATATTTACACTGAGGGACTATTGGATAGAGATGTAGTACTTTAGAGTACATAATATTTTTGAGATCACATATTATGTGTGGTAAATATCCCAGAGGCTATATAAAAATTAATTGCCAGTATTTGAGTTACTTGGTTTTTCAGCTCCCAGTACAATAGTTACATTTATCAGTCATCCAGTAGCTTATCTCTGAGCTTTGCACACCTAATTAGCATCATTGTAGGATTTCCTCCTTTCTTGTTTAGAAATTTTTACTTTATTTCTAAACTATTTGCTTCTTGCCACACTTCCTTCAAAGAAAGGAAAAATCTCTCACTGACTAGGAAACCCTCTGAACTAGGTTGTTATTAGGTGCTGTCAAGTTGGGTCCAATTCATAGGGACCCTTATAGGGTTTTAGTGGCTGATTGGGGATTGGTTGATTTTTTTTTTTTTTTTTTTTTTTTTTTTTTTTTTTTTTTTTTTTTTTTTTTTTTTTTTTTTTTTTTTTAGGGGAAAGTGGACAGCCATGTCCTTCTCCCATTTTTGTGGTGCTAGGGATCAAATCTAGGTCCTCAGAAAGTGCAGAACAGGACTCTACCAACTGAGCTAACCGCTCTGAACTCTGAGAGGAAAAGAATTTTTCTCTAAACTAAGGGATTTAAAAAAAATATAGAGTATTTTAAGATAAAAAGGTGTTTATTTTTTTAAAGGCCTCCAGTCATACTATTGTGGTGTCCTATCCCGTCAGATCTTGGAAGCTAAGCAGGGTCGGGCCCAGTTAGTACTTGGATGGGAGATTACCTGGGAACACCAGTTTCTGTAGGCTTCGGAGAAGAACCTACTAACCCACTCCCAAACAACAGTCTGCCACTGAAAACCCTATGAATAGCGGGAGAAGCAATAACAATACTGTTTCGCCTGTTTTACGTAGGGTCACTATGAGTCTAACACCAACTTGATGGCACCTAACAACAACATTTCTTTAAAAGTACTTTGTATTTTTAGCTTAGAGCTGCATCTGTTTTATGGGAACTTAATGCATAAATTTATATTACTTGTCTGTATAAATGATGGCACACTTGTCAGATCATGTCATGCCTAAGACTTAGTGTCATTTAGAGAAATTTTCATCACTTTTTCTATCCCTGCTATGAGTTGGACACAACTTGATGGAACCTAACAACAACAACCATCTATACATTAGAAAATTGTGTGATTTCTGTTTTGCAGGGAAAGGAAAGAAACTAATTCCTTTTTGAGCTTAATTTGAAGGCTGAAGCTTGAAGGGACTAATACTTTGTTAATCTGCTTAAACAACATTTCTTTCATGAATTAGTGTGAGATTCTTGTTTCTCAAATTGCATGTGAAGCACTGTTAATAAATTTTCCATTAAAAAGGGTCTTGGGTGTAAACACTGTAGACCTCGTAGCATGTGAGTCTGTAAAAGACAGAGGCAGATTTTGTAGCAGGTACCATATTCCAAATTTATTTGACTTGAGAGCCTTTGTTTGTTTGTGGAATACTTGATACTACTGTTGTGGGGGCCTGCAGCCGTAGCCCTGTGGCATCCGATCCTGTCAAATCTCAGAAGCTAAGAAGGGTTGGGCTTGGTTAGTACTTGGATAGGAGACCACCTGGAGTACCAGGCGTGTAGGCTTGGGAGACAGACCTGGCAACCTACTCCCAAAAATCAACCCGCCATTGAAAACCCTATGAACAGCAGAGAAGCACTGACAATAGTGTTTCCCCTGTTGTATGTAGGGTCGCTATGAGTTGGATGCCGACTTGACGGCACCTAACAACAACAACAATGTTCTGGGAAACATTTGTGAAATCTTAAATTATTTCTGTCTTTTTATATGTAGAATTAGATTAACTATTGTATATTTTATAATTAGTACGATTTTGAGGCTGTTTTTATAATAGTACTAATAGTAGTTTGTAAACTTTCCTTCTTCAAGTCAACATACATTTTTACAGATCTAAGGTGGGTGGCACCCACTTGTAATCTCAGTGACTCAGGAGGATCTCAAATTTGAGGCCAGAGGCAGCCTGCATAATTTAACGAGACTCTGACTCAAAACAAAAAATAAAATGGGCTGGGTGTATGGCTCAGTGGTAGAGCAGTGCCCTGGGTTTAACCTTCCAATACTGCCAATTTTTTTTTATTTTTTTAAGCAAATAAAGGGATGCCCTGCACAGTCTGTTACTGTCCCCACAGTAACAATGTTTCTTGCTTTTAAATACCCAAGTTTCAGCTAGGCATAAAGGTTCATAGAACACAAGTCTTTCAGTAACTATTTTTTCTTAATATTCTTATAGAGAAAGTTCATATGTATACCCTTAAACTCAATATGACATTTTAAATGCAAATGTGGGAGAAATACCGCAAGTGACATTTTTAGTATGATGTACCTATGTTGAAAAACAGTGTCAGCAGAGAGGATATATGCCCTGTCATAGCCTAGAAGCAACATCTAATCTTACTAATATTAGGTCTTTGGTGGGCAGAATTCTAAGCAGTTTGCTCATTATATTGGAGATTTGTTGTGTGTTTTGTTTTTAAAAATACTGGTTTGTGTCTTGGGTAGATGTGTTATGTGTGTGTGTTTTTTTCCCACTTAAATAATTAGACAATCAGTGTTTTCTTTCAGAGCATTGACTTTTCTGTTATCATTGCTGTCTTACCTCATTTAATCCACATGACAACCCAGTCAACTAGGTAATATTATTCCCATTTTGTAGGTGAAGAAACAGTAGTATAGAGAAGGGAAGTAACTTACCTGAGATCATCCTTCTAATACATATTAGAGCTGGAACTTGGACCTGGGAAATTTGCTGTCAGGGTCTTTACAATTATACCATTCATAGAAATGATTTTATTTCCAATTTTTATAAACTAAAAGTGATTTTTGGAAGTAGATACAGAGCAAGTTTAAGTACAGTGGAATGTTTGAATGTAGTTTGTGTTCATTTTTATAATAAAAATTCTGCTGTAGCCAGGTGCGCTGGCACATGCCTGTGATCACAGCCACTCAAGAGGCTGAGACAGGAAGATTGGGAGTTTGACGCCAGAGGCAGCCTGTGTAATTTAGCAAGACTCTGCTGCAAGATAAAAAATTAAAAATGGGCTAGGGATGCAGCCCAGTGGTAGAGCACTTTCAAAGTATGTTTGAGGCAACAGGTTCAATCCCTAAGTGATGCAAAAGCAAAACAAAAAACCCACAAAAAGTCCAACTCTGCTCCTTTTAGTATTTAGAGACGGTTATACCAATCTGGATTCTAGACAATTTACTGGTAGTAAAATAGGCACTTTGGGAAATTGTGTTAGCTACTTATAGGTACCATGATCCTATTTATTGCAATGAAGTAGTCATTTTACAAAATACTGTCATTTAGTAAATAATCTTATCTAGGCATGAGGTGTATCCTGGCATTTTGTGGTTAGCTATTCATGTAACTGGGGTAAATTGCATCATAGAGGAAGAGAAGAATATTTATTGGGCACACTTTATGTTCCAAGGTAATTTAAAGTGGAATTTTTTCAAGTCCTCATGAGGTGAGAATTATTATCATTCCTTATTATTATTAAAGAAGAAAAAGCCCAGGTCCATGGAATAACTGGCCCCAGATCATACAACTTGTTTGTAGATCTTATTTTTGGGGGGGGTGCGGGTGGTACTCAGGGACTGAACCCAGGGCCTCGTATACTTTGCAAGTGCTCTACCACTGAGCTGCACCCACAGCCCATTTTTTCCTTTGTCTTCTGAGGCAGGGTCTTGCTAAGTTATGCAAGCTGCCTCTGGTCTCCAACCTGTGATCCTATTGCCTCCACCTCCCACGTCACTGGGATTACAGGCATGTGCCACTGCGCCTGGCTGTAGACTAAGTCTTGATTGGAACCCTGGTCATTTTCATGCTACTCAGAGGCAGATAGTAATGCCATTGTGGTTTTAGTGTCTGAATGGTGGTGGACCCTCAGTCCGTGGGGAGGACATCTGATACAGCATGCACATCTGGGTTTCCTGGCAATCTGGGTGCTCATGGCTGTGGTGGAGGCCACAAGAACTGATGGGGAAGTTGGGGTTCCTCTACATTGAACAGAAGAGACAGCCCTGAGTGGGGGGCTCTCTCTCCATTAGTAAGCATTTGTGAACTGGAAACTCTCTTCAAATGCCTTGAAAATCTCCTGGAACCAGCGTGTAACAAGATATTCCTTTAAAACACTACCACCCAAACTAACGTCATCCCTGCCATTAATGGTTGCATTTTTCTTTAAAGACGGAGTCATCAGATTTTCCTTAGCCCCTAGAAATAGGACGATATGATGGCTGTGAGTCTACATTATCTCCAGGTCTCCCCCAACAGTCCAGGTAGTTTCAGTACCCTTTCTGGTGCATGAGAACTTCCCTCTGACACCCAAATGAGCCATTCTCTTTAGCTGTGAAACTGTGGAATTCTCACAGTGGCTAATGAACAACTGTCTTCACTTAGTAAAGTCATTCAAGTGCTTCAGGGGGCCACAAAGACATTAAAGTCATGGTCTACCACAGGCCCAAATGTCTCCAAGTAAAATGACCTATTTGGTGTTTCAAAAGCACTTTTGATTAAATTGCCAAGCATGTTTAAGAAGGTGATGAATGAGGGCTGGCTGGCTGGAGAGCATGTACTTGTAACTATCTTTTAGCCTAGGATCATTCATAGCATTTAGATTTTCTTAGTTTATAAATATTCACCAGGTGATAGAGTGACTGCAGCTCTTTCAGGAGCATCTCCATGTTTGGCAGAGTAAGTTGAAATTTGTCAGCAAGCCAAAGGTAAGGGAGACTGACTTATTCTTGGTCTTAAACCTAGACCTGTGTATAAATAGTTGATTCCTAGGCCAAAGTGTCCCTGCATGACATGTTCCCACAAATGTCCTGCTGCTACAAATTGCAAATCTTAGCAAAAATAGAGTTTTGTGTCCACTCAGACTGTTCCAGCTTTCCTAGGGTGTCACCTGACACTACCTGCACCAGGGAGAGTTCTGAGTGATGTCTGCAAGCTTTCATATTTGCCCCCCATGATTCTGTGCTGCCTTATGTTGCTTGACATATCATTTCCCCACACTTGCACAAATGGTCTGTATGGAGGTGTCATCCAAAATTGCTGAGTCTGTGGACCCAGTGCAGGAGGACAATGGAGGTGAAGGATGAGATGACCTGTGCATCACTGGGGAACCTGGGCATGATGAAGTCATCTTGAGAAAGGGATCTGCTCAAGCTAGCTTCACTTGCCAGGAGACCCATCTTTTTGGGGAGAAGGAAGGAAGAAAGCATGCATTTTGTAAAGAGTCAAACATTTCACAATGTAAGAAGAAAAATGACAGCATGCACAGTCTGCTCAGCCCATGTTCTGGCCCAGTGGGACCGTAAGCCTCAAGAAAAGAGGTCATCTTTGAGCTTCAGGGTTAAGAGCAGAACAACGGGCCTGGGCCTGGAAGAGGGGAAGTGTTAGGGAAGGAGGGTGGCAGTTGGTCTTGTCACTCTTCAGGAGGGCGGGCTGTGTCAGTGCTGAGGAGACCCAGGCCTGACCCAGGTGGCCAGGAGAGAAGGCTGCACCTGAGGCATTCATGCCAATGGGGGTGACCTGCATGCCAGCCAAGGATGGGAGAAGCCAATACAGGCTGACCAGGCACATGAGCAGAGCAGTTACCAGAAGTTGTGGCAGACTGAGGGGTGTATGTCACCCTTAAGCAGCCTTTTCAGGAATTGAAAACTGGGGTAGAAGAAGGCTGCAGTTATGAGGTATCAGCCAGGGACCTTTTGGTTGCTGCCATTGTGGGGTAGTTCATACCCTCCTTTATTGTGCTTTCTCAGTGGGTAGACCATGAAGCACCTGTTTGGACATAGCTCCTTATATATTATTATTTGCTAATACTGAAATAGGGGGCTGGGAAGTAGGGGGCTCAGTTGGAAGAGAGCTGCCCTGCAGTCTCTGAGGTCCCTAGTTTGATTCCCAGCACTACAAAAATGGGAGAGGGCTGCGGCAGTCCACTCCTAAGGCAATGCAGAAAACAATCAGCCATTGAAAACCCTATATGGGTCACTGTGAGTTGGACATGACTGGATGGCACCAACAACAACACTTAAAAATATGTTGCTAGAATTCAGTTATTCTTAGGCCTGATGCAGGAATTCAGTTTGGGCTGGGATTTAGCTCAGTTGGTAGAGCACTGCTCTGCAGTCTCTGAGGTCCTGAGTTCAATTCCCAGCACCACAAACATAGGAGAAGGACATGGAAATCCACTCCTGTGGCAATCCTGAAACAGTCAGCCATTGAAAACCCTATAAGGGTCACTATGAGTCAGACTGACTCGACAGCACCTAAGAACAATAACAACAGTGACATAGCACCTAACAACAACAATGACAATACTGAAGGGGGGCTAAGGTTTAGCTCAGTCGGTAGGTTGCTGCTCTGTGCGCTTTGAGGCACTGGGTTTGATCTCTAGCACTGAAATAATGGGAGAAGGACCTGGCGGCCCACTCCCCAAACAATAAGCCATTGAAAACCCTACGAATAGCAGAGAAGCACTGATAATAGTGCCAGGCATGTCATAGTGTCGGGGAGCATTTTGTTTTGTTGTATATAAGGTTGCTATGAGTCAGACTCTACTTGATGGCACCTAACAACAATAATACTGGAGTGAAAAAATAAAATGTCTCTTGCATGATCTTGTTCTTAGATTCTTAGCCGGTAAATTTTAATGCTTCTAGAGAGCTACTTTTCAGGTTTCCACCTGAAATGGTAGTAATCTAAGCATCTTGAAGAAATGTTTGGAAGAGTGAATTTTAGTAAGAAAAATATTAAAATACACAGAATTCCTATAAGGTCAAGGTCGATCTTTCCATGGAGGTAGCTACAGAACCCATCTGCATGACTCAGTGTCTCTCTACCCCTGGTTCCTGTTTCCTGATCTATAAGTTATTCCCCAGACTTCTAAGGGCCTCATAGTGTTTGGAGCTGGGGCCAAAGTCTATATAGCCCCTTTATGGAGGACTGGGGTTAGGGAAAGTTCAGTGTATTTATGTTGAAGATGACCATTTCTGGGTCATTCACTTCCTTCTCTTTTGCACATCCTACCTGCATTTTTCCCTATTTCGTTTTAGTGGGCTGAATTAACAATTGAATAGCCACTTACTTTGTCATAATTTTGTGCAGTAATGTAACATGCATTATATTTGTTCTCAAGGCATCAAATGAATAGTTTAAATTTAAGCTTGTATGTAAGTGCTGAAGATGTAAAATATCTATTACATGGTGTTTTTTCATACAAGGGTCCTTTAAAAATAAACCCAGAAATAGTTTGTGTTGAATAAATGTTGAGAGCATCAAAGTGAATTTACAATTTCAGAGATTTAAAGAAGACTTTCTAATACCATGCAAACATATTATTTGATCCTTCATGAATCTTCTGGATTGTGACATATGTTGTTAAGCTCATGAAAATATAATATGAAATATTTTTCTTCCTCTTGAAAGGACTATGAAATGCAACAAATCTTCATATTGCTGTATTTTTGGCATGTATCCTCTGTGCATGAATATTTGTGTTAGACCTTGGAAAAAAGTAAATAAGTGAAATATTAATGTGAAAATGAACCTCTTATATTGATCCCCAAATTGTGCTTATGAGTGATGTAAACATTGTTCCTTTGCTATCTGAATTGTTACCACATTCTATTATACTTGGAGCACAAATCATTTTGCATTTGGAGAATTTTTATGTTGTACATAGTGATATAGATGAGGGTAAAAATATTCCGCTCTTGTTTAAATCACATTAGATATTTAAGTGTTTTCCATCTGAGGTACAGCATTTATAGAAATATATCTGATCAGCGTATATTTAGTTTAGCTCTGGTGTGATTCTTGTTCATGGATTGTACCACTTTAGACACTGCAAGTATATGAAGATATTAATATTATGAATAAATCATCAGTACATTTTTACTTAAAATTTCCATACAGATTATCACACATATATGCGTTTACTTGGGCAGGACATTCATATTGATTTTGTAATGAATACAATGTTATAAATGGACTATTTAACCAAAGCACTTGTACACTCTTTCACTAGACTCCATTTAAATTCATGTAATTAGTTAAAACAAATGAATCAGCCTCCTTCTAAACCTAGATAAGTTGACTTAAATGGTGAACCTCCTTTGTAATTTTAAAGTTCAGAATGGAAATTTGAAGGCTAACATGCCACGAATAGGGGTGGGAAAGAAGATTGTTTTCCCAGGGATGCTGTTTTCTGAAGTCCTTGTGTGAAGCAAACGTAATTTTTCTGAGTGATAAAATAGAGAAGCAGACATGTGTCCACTACATATTCATTCTGCCTTCGTACTCATAGAGATTTCTGAAATTTGGCCCCAAAAATATTTTAAGACAAAACTATCATGCCTAAGTGGGTTTTTGTTCCTGCATCCCGAGGGAAGTATGCTGCTGAAGTTTTCAAAGATAAATATATCATGTGTCTTTGTTTCTTTCTTGAGGGAAGATCCTATCTTCATCTGAGAGGGAAGTCATTGTCTCTGAGCTGTCAGGTTCACTTGTTGTCTTTCAGACTAGAGACTTCTGACTTATTTCCCAACTCTTGATGAGGATTCAGAGATTATGGTCGCACTCATTTATTCTTCTAGAAATTCAGGATTTTCCCTGTTGGCTCTGCTTGCTTAGTAAATCCCAAAGAAGAATTAACAGCATATACATTTTGGATGGATGTTAAAGAATAACTAAGAATCTATCTCTTTTTGGCCCTTTTACACAGAGATTGTCAGGGACATAGAAAGAAAATACATATTTTTTCTATTAGACAGTAGATAGATCTAGTGCTTTTACTATCAATCTACCAAATTTCTAAAAGATGAAATTGTCACTGGTAGCAGTTCTATTTGGTTTTCATTAGCCAATATAACAATGGTCAATGATGAGACTCATTTTTTTAAAAACTGTCCTATTGTAACTCCTCAAATTTGTGGAGTAGGTGCTTTATGTGCTGCCCCCAGGTAGGAATACAGAGCAGAACTCCTGTTGTGTTGTTGTTAGGGCTGTGGAGTCATATCCTACTCATAGCAACCCTGGTAGGGTTTTCAATGGCTGATTGTTTCGGGATTGCCTTGGGAGTGGATTACCATGTCTTTCTCCCATTTTTGTGGTGCTGGGAATCGAACCCAGGACCTCAGAGACTGCAGAGCATCGCTCTACCAACTGAGCTAAATGGCAGCCCCAGAACTCTTGTTGTTGTTGTTGTTGTTAGGTGCCATCGAGTCGGTATCCGACTCATAGCGACCCTCTGTACAACAGGGGAAACACTATTGTCAGTGCTTCTCTGCTGTGCATAGGGTTTTCAATGGCAGATTGATTTTTGGGAGGGGGTTTCCAGGTCCTTCTCCCAAGCCTACAGCTTCTGGTGTTCCCAGGCGGTCTCCCATCCAGGTACTAACCAGGCCCGACCCTGCTTAGCTTCCGAGATCTGCCGGGATCGGATGCCACAGGGCTATGGCTGCAGGCCAGAACTCTTGTTAGTAGCTTTAAATTTTCTACCAAGGATAAAGAGCTCTGTCAGGTATCTGGGTTGCAGGATGGGAAGTTACACTCAATGTAAAATAGGTTTAACCTGTGCCTGCTGCGGGTGTTTACATAAATATGACATCTTATGTTCAGCTCAGAGGATCAGAGAAAGTTTCATGTTTCATCTGTTGGCCTGGTTGGTTAGGATTGAGTCTTGGGGAAAGAAGGTCAGTGCCTTCTGATGAGAGGGTGGTTTGGATGGAGGTTAACACTAGGAAAATGCTATCTTAGAGGACAGGACACTTGAAAAAAGGAGGAAGGAAAGACTAAGAGGTTGCGACCAACTTATTGCAGGCCTGAAAATTCATTCTTGACTGAAGAATTGGGATTTCTTTTTATCAGTGTTGGCTCATAATCTTGCCCACTCAAAAAAATACCCAAGTGTTCTATCATGGATGCTTGGGTCTACTGAACAGGAACTGTTGGGATGGCACAGTAACGTAGTACGAAGAGGAAACTCAGGGGTTATGTGATGTAATGGTTTCTTATCCTGGATACATCACTAACTGGCTATCTGACTTTGAACAAGTCACTAACACTCTGTGTGCCTCAGTGGTGTTGTGAAGACTAAGTGAAGTAAACTAGGTAAAACATACTGATCCACTGCAAATAACTAAAAACTACTTTCTACCTACATAATTGCTTATACCATCTGAAACAGTGTCCTTTACTGACCTGTCATGAACATAGTTTTCCATAAATCTGTGGATCAATCTAGAAATAGTGTGATAAGGCAGTAGGGAGATGGACAACACAGATAAAGATGGGAGATAAAATAAAAATAGTTCTTCCTGTAATGCAGTCTGGCTTCCCTCACCTGCTTCCTTCCCTCGCTCTACGAAGAGAAGGAAATAAGCATGTTCATGCCAGGCCTGCTTTGGTGGCAGGCGAGCCCGAGTTGAGGTATCATTTACGCATCCTGCTTGGTGCCTGAACTGGGGAAAGGCGTTGTGGCTTGTCAGCCCCAGACAGGCAGGAAATGCATTTGAACTCCCTGGGGGTGACGTTTCAGCCACATGTGCTGGCAGGAGACTCTCAGACTCTCAGACTCTTGCCATTTCCAGGGTCAATACCTGCAGCTTCTAGCACTTGGGGTGTCTTGGAAGACTGGACACTGTGATAGTTGATAAGCTCACTGAGACCTATGAACCCAGAGTGGCAAGTCCTTAGGGTGTGGTGGGTAAAAGCTGGTTCCTGCCAACTAAGCTGAATACCTGCCCAGCATCTGCAGGCCATAGTCATCCTGAAGTGATGAAACTGCACCTACTAAGAATAGCTTTTTAGTGAAAGTTGACCAGGTGACTTCTTAACTCATGAAAGAAATGTAAATCTGAAGAAAGCCAGGATTCTGCACAAACACTTGAGTGGTTGAAAACTTGAGAATTCTGGAAACTCTCAGCCCATAATTATACACAATATCCAAGTGGCTGGCTTTTCCTTATCCCAGGGAAGAAACTGAGCTTTGAAGAAGTTGTGAGGAGCCAAGGGAATTCTGGGTAAGTCCCTGGCAAATGCCAGCTTAACTACATAGGGAACCTTTAGCTGGGATCTTGTTGGAGACGTGCTAGGGTGGAAACTACTCTCATTGACGAGGTTTGAGGGTAGGATGGACTTTCTGACACTCTCTGATCATCATACCTAGAATGCAAGGGGAGCTTTGTGGGGATGGCAACAGAGGCAAGCTCACTAGGAGGTCAGTAGCCCAGCCTGCAGAGGGCAGTACAAATCAAAGCGTAGCCAAGGAAGAGTGAGTGGACTAGGACAGAGGGAGTAACACTAGTGAGAGTTAGTACTTTCCATAGTGGTGGTACCTATCAAGCAATGGATGACCCTTCTGGAGAAACACTCTTTATGCAGACAAGTGACCTTAGAGGCTGTGTGGCATTCTCGGAGATCTAGTTGTTGAAGACTTCTATAAAATATACATTTATTCAATTTCAGTTTTTCTCAATGTGGGCTTTCTTTTCTTTCTCTCCCTCCCTCCTTTCCTCCCTCCTGCCATCCCTCCCTCCTTTCCTCCCTTTCTTTCTTTCTTTCCTTCCTTCCCCTTCCTTCCTTCCTTCCTACCTCCCTCCTTCCTTCTTTCCTTCCTTTTCTTCTTCTAAATGGAACTGGCTTACTTTGAAAGTTTTTGCCAACATATTGGGATGAAAATAAAGAAGGTTCCTCCATTTCCTGGGGGAGGGAAGAGTGACACGGTGGAGGGAAAAAACCAGCAAGGCCTCTCATTCTTGGGATGCTGTTAATGTTGAGGATCTTTAGTATCAACTATATTAATCTTTCTATGTAGGTCAGAGGGGAAAAATTAGAGGAAGTCCAAGGGAGGGAAAAAAAGCAACCTTCTATTTTTGAATATGGAAAAATTATCAAATGATCTGTAATATGAGTGGCAGAGTTTATGGTTGCATATAAGTAGTTTTTTTTAGGAAGCTGGGCTTATTCAATAGCTCAGTTTTTGGTAAAAAATATATAATAATCAGTAACCTTTATATTGTTGTCAGGTGCTGTCAAGTCAAATCTGACTTAGAGCGACCCTATGCACAACAGAATGAAAAACTTCCTGACACTATACCAGGCACACGATTGTTTTTATGTTTAAGTGCATTGTTGCAGCCACTGTGTCAATCCATCTAATTGAGAATCTTTTTTTTTTTCGTTGACCTGTCAGTCTCCCAAACATGATATCCTTCTCCAGTGATTGGTCACTCCTGACTACATGTCCAAAATATGTAAGATGCAGTCTAGCCATTCTTGCTTCCAAGGAGGACTGTGGTTGCCTTCTTCTAGGATGGATCTGTTGTTTCTTTTGGCAATCTGTGGTATATTCAATATTTGTGTCCAGCGCCATAACTCAAAAACAGCATTTCTTCTTCTGTCTCCCTAATGCACTGTCCAGCTTTCACAAGCAAATGATGTGACTGAAAATATCATGGCATGAATCATGTGTGCCTTTATCTTCAATGTGACATCTTTACTTCTCAACTCTTTAAAGAGATCTTTTGCAACACCTATTCCCAATTCAATGTGTCTTTTGATTTCTTGACTGTTGGCTTCCGTGGGTGTTTGTAGAACCAGGTAAAGCAAAATCTTGGACAACCTCCATCTTTTCTCCATTTAACATGAAGTTTCTTACCCAGTTGTTAGGATTTTTGTTTTCTTGATGTTGAAGTACAATCCATCTGAAGGCTGTGTCTTTGATCTTCATCAGTAAATGTTTCAAATCTTCTTCAGTTTTGCAAGGAAAATTGTGTCATCTGCATAATACAGGTTGTTAATAAGTCTTCCTTCAATCATGATGCTGTGTTCTTCATGAAGACCAGCTTCTCAGGTTATTTGCTCAACATGAAGATTGGAGAGGTACAATGAAAGGAAACAGCCCTGATGCACATCTTTCCTGACTTTAAACTAAGCAGTGTTTCCTTGTTTTGTTTGAACAATTGCCTCCTGGTCCATGTAGTTTCCTTATGAGTACAAGTAAGTGTTCTAGACTTTGCATAGTACCTTCTTTTTGCCTGGTACTCTCTTGTGTGGTTTATAATATTCTCTACTTGCATATTCCTATGTACTTCACTCTTCCATGAGGGTATGTTTAATAACTATCGCTATTTTATAGGTAGGGAAACTCATACACACAGGTTAAGAAACTTGCTCAAGATGACGTATTAGGAAAGTCAAGCTGAGTTTCAAACTTTGGCAGTCTGGATCCAAAGTTTATTCGCTGAATTACGCTACTGTGTCCATGTCCACAGCCTGATCTTAAGGGAGGAGTAATTACCTATTTCAGGGAGTACTGAATATACCCAGTTTACCTTTTTTTTTTTTTTTTTTTTTTGAGACTGAGTCTTGCTGGGTAGCCCAAACCTTGGAAGTAATCATTTCATTTCTTTATGACCATGAAATAGTGTATTTAGGACTAGAAAATTTTAGTGCTGATATCCTCTGTAATTCTAGAGGGTTCTCTACAGATCTTAGGGAAGGATTCCAGTTGGTGGGGTTAAATAATTTACTGTATTTATCGGGCTGAAGTTTCTTGGCCTTAATGATTTGACTAAAGTTTGGTTTATCTGTATATCTGGTATGTTAAGTATGTGTAAGTCATCAGATCGTGGGGACAATGACCTTCTGAACTGACTTCTGTGACTATATTAGGGACATTTTAGAGCACTCCCTATGTGCTAAGAGCTCCATAATAGAACTCTGTTTATGTGTGGAATATATGCCCCTGAAACAGGTAAATGGTCACACAGCATTTGGACACATTCAGCTATGAGATTTCACAAATTCTACCAACAAGGTAGTATTCTCATTAAGGGACATTTGAAGAAATAAATAAAAATATAAGAGGAAATATAGATCACTTATAATAGTACTTCAGAGCTAGTCAGTATTTTTACTTTCCGTATTTTTTTCTCTTGTGCACACATTCCTCGACATGCTATCTTCAAGCAGTGGTTTGTGTAGCTCTGATACTGTTATCCTCGTAGTCAATTTTTAACCAGGGTGCAGAATACAGAATGTTTCACACTTGCTGTTTTGCTGGAGAAACCACAGATATGTCCCCATTTCTAATGCTGCTCAGCCATTGCACGTATCATTTCCTCTCCTACTTCCTCCCTGTCCCCAGCAGTCCTGCTGCTGGCTTGTGACATCTGAGTCATCGCTGACATCTCTCTCAGGCCTGCTCAAGAAGCCTGTTCTTGGGCTTTGTTGTTTTTTCTGTCTAAGGCTTCATAGATCTGTACTTTTATTTTTCAGCTGTTGCAACTGAACCGTAATCTGTACTTCAATAATCTCATGCTGTCAAGGACTATTTGTTGGCCTCTGGCTCCTTCTCTTTTTTAATCCACACTTTAAAAAGTAATTTTCTGGGGTTGGGGGAGTAGCTCAGTGACAGAGTGTGTGCTTAGCATGAACAAGGCCTTGGGCTCAATCTCCAATACCATCAACAACAAAAAAGCAATTTTTTTCCATATGTTTTCTCAGGATTCTTTTCTTAGCCAGAGTCTCCCCATGATAACTCTCTGCATTATTTTCTAATTAATTCCATATCACTTTAGGATTTCTCTTGGTGTTCCTTTTTTAATTATTATTTTAATTTTTTTGTGATATGGAGGAGTTGAACCCAGGGCCTTTCAACATATACTTTGCAAGTGCTCTACCTCTGGGCTCCCATCTCCAGCCCATTTTTAATGTTTAAGTCAGGGTCTCACTAAGTTACATAGGCTACCTCTGGCCTCAAACCTATGATCCTCCTTTCTCCGCCTCCCAAGTCACTGGGATTACAGGTGTGCACCACTGAGTCCGGCTCTAATAGTGTTATTCATCTCATCCACTCCATGTTAGGCACAGATACATTTTCTTCTTGGTTATTGCATCGTCAAAGGTAAATTGGGCTGCTGTCCAGAAATTGAAATAAGGAAAGACCTTGTCATTCCCACCTTCTGCCCTCCATGATGTTTTGGCACATCAGGGCTTTTCTCTTTTCTCACTTATTATTTAATGTCATTCTTGCTCTGTAATTTACACTCCTAATCAAAATATGAAAAGAGCTCATATTAGTGGTTTATCATTGAAACCTAAATGAATTTGATTACTTTTTTTTCTTTTTTTAGACAGATCCTTACTGTGTAGCCAGTCTGGCCTCAAATTTGTGATCTTCTTGCCTCAGTCTCCTGAGTGTTGGGATTACAGGTGTATAACACTGTGCCTGGCATGAATTCTTTTATATGATCAAGTATTTTAATGAAATGAAGCTAATGCAAGCAATGTAGCTTTTTAATTTCTAAAAAAAAGCCCTTTTTTGGTGAATAACAAAGCTTGCAAAACTATGTTAATTAGTTATGCAAATTCTAAAGAAATTTTTTTTTTCTGGAATGGGGATGTAGCTCAGTGTTAGAGTACCTTCTTTGTATGCGTAAGGTCCTGGGTTTAGTCTCTAGAATTGTAATAATAATAATGAAGATGATGATGATGATGATGATGATGTTAAAAATGTTTTTTCTCTGAAGTATGTAAGTCAGAGCGTAACTATTTGACCCTGTAATATGAAAAAACGGAGTGGCTGAAGAAGGAAAGAGAAATAAAACAGTCAACATGAAATAGTAATATTATTAAGTTATGTCCTTTGATAAAAGTGGGTATATTGTTCTTTGATAAAAATACATTATGTGTGCATTTTTTAGAAAAGTTATGTTTTATTCAATTTCTTATTTCTTCTCAGCTGCATTCGTCCAGTTATTGTGTCTGTCTTTGAATATAAACTAACAAGAACATCAAAAAGGTGGTTTTCTTTCTATATTCCTGGATTGCCATGTGACATTAGTACCAGTCATGCTGTAGATAATTAGTAAATATTTGCTGATTACATCATGATGCTTTGGGATAATAATCTTTCTTTGTATTTCCAAGGTTTTAGTTTACTTGACTAAATAGAACTTAAGAATTTTACTCTCTAACTTCAGTGTCAGAAAGCCATGTTTCAATAACTGTCCACAGATGATGGCACCCAGTTGTACATAAGAAGATGCCATTTGCAAACTTGTTTTGATTCTTCTTGGATCTGTGCTTGTCCTTGTGTCTAAGACCTCATCTTTTGTTCTGGGGTCTACCAGAAAGAGAAGCTAGCCTGATACCCCATGAAAAGAGGTAAACATGATAGTATGGAAATGTCAGGATTCTGACTTGGCAAAGAGAAATGGCATGGGTTGGTTTATATTCCAAAGCTAGAGTTACCGTTTTTTAAATATGTCATTTTATTAGCAATTTTTTTGTTAGTGTTTAACTTAATGGGTTTCATTATGACATTTTCATACATGCATATCATTATACATTGCTCATATTCACCCCTACATTACCCTCTTGTGACCCCTTGCCCCCTCACCACTGATTTCCTTCCTCCCTACAAATGGTTCCTCTTCTGCCTGCATGTCGTGTGTGTGGATAGTAAATCCAGATTCTACCTATGAGAGAAAACGTGATATTGCCATTATCTTTTCTTCTTCCCTCCTAACCTCCTTTAGTTCCCTTTCTCCCCCTAATAGTCTCTCTTTGACTTTAAAGACATATCAAAATATTTAATGTATATATTAAAATCTAGCATCCACATCTGAGAGAGAACATGTGATATTTGTCTTTCTGGGTCTGGCTTATTTCACTTAAAATGATGATTTCTAGTTCTATTCGTTTTTCTCCCTCCAAATAGAATTATCCCTTTTTTGACCCTATTATTCTTCCATGCTCACAGTTTCCAATATTGTCCCCCTCCTTTTATTTTTTGTCTCAGCCAAAACTAGGCTGTGGGGGCAGACGGTCTTTTGCTGATAAAATATGATGGGGATTAATGCAATGTTTGCTTTTGTACACTGCCTCTCCAGTGACCCTTCTTTTTAAAAATTCTGTGATTCTGAAATTACAATGTGGTCTACTGGTGCAATTGTTAAATTATAAATTTAATAAGTTACAATGAGCTATGTAAGAGAATATAGATTTTTCACTGGAAAGGAAAGCTATTGTGTGTTGATATATAGTGGAGAGGAAACAATACACTTTTTATGTAGCTGCCTGGTACTGTTGCTTCCTAAAGATAAGGCAATAAATGAGGAAGAGGAGATAATAGATTGCCTGACCTGTGGGCTTGCTTACCATGCTCTTTGAGAACAAGGTGAAGTTCAATGATTCATGTCTTTGTATTGGCTCACAGTACTTGCCCTTTATAAGACAACCTAAACTAATGTCCCATGGATTTTGGCTTATTAGTTATTTTGCATTTGCATTTGCATTTGGGTTGCTGTATTTTAAGCCAATGCAAAAATGAAATGTATTACTTTACTTTGTATTAAAAGTAAAATAAAGGTCAAGATCCTAGATGAAATGGAAATACATTTACACTGGCATCAAAGTGTAGGAGGTAATCTTTCAATTTTTGCTGGAGAGGCTAAGGATTGAAGTTATATACTAGTACCCTTCTGAAGTGGGAAGAAAGTAGCTGGGGCTTATACAAGCAATTATTGAACTGTCAATTCATATTAGATTTTCTACATCAGGATGTCTTCTTTTTTGGAGAACACCCTTAAATATTAACAATATTAAGGACTACTTCTGAGTAAGAATTTTAACAAAGGGCCACTGGCTTAATAGATTCTAGAATGGCAGCAGTTCCCCATTTCCAGGAGACTTAAAAGGGCAAGTCAGGATTATGGTGGTCTACGTCAGGTTTCTACTCAAATGGTTTGGTGAAAAAGCGAAGATATGGCTGAGCCTCTACTATGGTAATTGCTGAACTATAAGGAGGCATAATGACTCCTCAGGTTTTGACTAGACTCTTGATGCTTCTCCATATCTCTCTCCTTGTCCATATAATTTGGATCTTTAGCTTCTTAGTACCTCCAGCCATGACCCACTTATGATTATGGAGAAGGGACTGTAGGGAGAATGTTTCCAGGGTGAATGCCATGTCACACTTCCAAATCTAGAGGCTGGAAAAGATCTAGCTCCTAGGTTTCAGCAGTGCAGGCTCTGTCTGCACCCAGGTATACATCTGACCCTAAGGACACCTGACAACTGGCCCTGGGTTAGGTTGCCAGGCTGAATTTGCTAGGTTCTTTCTCTCAGTTCTTAATATACCAAGATACCAAGCTAGAGTTCTGAAATGGGTAAGTGAAAGTTATGTGTGCTGTTTTGCAAGAAAATTTGAGGTTATAACTGAGAAGGGTGAGGTCATATTATCGGTTTTTAATGTGTATGTTGCTTTCCAGGTCTCATATAATTGAATTCTCCCCATAATTTCATGAAGTAGCAGAAGCGTGAACAACCTTGCATTTCAATACCTGTTCAAAAGTGGATAAACTCTTCAGATATGTTTGGAACATAACTGTAAATGCTCTGGTTTAGTCACTTGTTTTTTTCCTGTTATCCCATTTCACTCTGAGACATTGTGTAGGTTTGGTAGTTAGATTGTAGCCTGTGAATAGTAAGCTATTTGGAAAATGGGGTCTTTGCAGATGTGATACAGTTAATCTTGGAATGGGAGATCCTGCATTATTCATTCAGTCCCTAAATGTAGTTACAAATGTCCTTAAGGGAGGCAGAGGGAGAGCTGACACATAGAAGAGAAAGCATGTCCAGGTGGATGCAGAGATTGGAGTCATGTGGCCTCAAAAGAATGCCAGTACCAACAGACACTTCAAGAGACAAGGAAGAAATCCTCTAGGGGCTGCGGAGAAAGCACAACCCCACTGACCTTGATTTTAGCTCAGTGCTGTTGATTTTGGACTTACAACCTCCAAATTGTGAGATAATAAATATAAGTTGATTTTAACTACCAAATTTAGAGAAACTTTTTATAGCAGCCACGTGAAACCTAGTGTGCTGTTGTTGTTAGGTACCCTTGAGCCAAGTCGATTCATTGCAACCCTATATAACAGAACAAAACATTCCTCAACATGGTGCCATGCACATGATCTTCTGTTCTTTAAGCACATTGTTGTAGCCACTGTGTCAGTCTATCTAGTTGAAGGTCTTCCTTTTTTCATTGACACACCACTTTTGCAAACATGATATCCTTCTCCAGGTTTTGGTCTCACTTGAGAACAAGTCCAAAATATGTAAGGTGAAGTCTAGCCATCCTTGCTTCTAAGGAGTAGTCTGGTTGCAGTTCTTCTAGGGTGGATCTGTTTGTTCTTTTGGAAGTCCATACTCTATTCAATATTCATCTCCAGCACCATAATTCAAAAGCTTCAATTCTTCTGTCTCCCTTATTCACTGTCCAGCTTTCACAAGCATAAGATGTGACTGGAAATATCGTGGTATGAGTCAGGCGCACCTTCGTCTATCAATGTGACGTCTTTTCAGCACTTTGAAGAGGTCTTTTGCAACAGCTTTTCCCAATGCAATGCGTCTTCTGATTTTTTTTTTTTTTTTTTTTTTGTGGTACTGGGGGTTGAACCCAGGGCCTCGCACCTGCATGCTCTGTAAGTGCTGGACCACTGAGCTGCGCCCCCAGCCCATTTTTTTTTTTTACTTTTTGAGACAGGGTCTCGATAATTTACACAGACTGTCTCTGGTCTCAAACTTGCTATCCTCCTGCCTCCCCCTTCCGAGCTGCTGGGATTACAGGTGTGTGCCACCGCACCCGCCCGTCTTTTGATTTTTTCACTGCTGCTTCTGTGGGTGTTGATTGTAGAACAAAGCAAAGCAAAATCTTGGACAAAGCAAAGCAATAACCTCAATTTTTCCTACATTTGTCATGAAGTTGCTTATTGATCCAGTTGTAAGGATTTCTGTTTTCTTGATGTTGAGGTGCAATTCATATTGAAGGCTGTGTTTGATATTCATCAGTAAATGTTTCAAATCCTCTTCACTTTGAGCAAGCAAAGTTGTGTCATTTGCATAACACAGGTTGTTAGTGAATCTTCCTCCAATTGTGATGCTACATTTTTCTTCATAAAATCCAGCATCTCAGATTATTTGCTCAGCATAGAAATAGAAGAGGCATGGTGAAAGGATACAGCCCTGAAGCACACCTTTCCTGTCTTTAAACCAAGCAGTGTTTCCTTGTTCTGATTGAACAACTGCCTCCTGGTCCATGTACAGATTCCTCATGAGGACAAATACATGTTATGATATTCCCATTCTTTATAATGTTTTCCATAATTTATTGTGATCCATACAATCAAGTACCTTTGAATAATCAATAAAACATAGATAGACATCTTTCTTGTATTTTGTGCTTTTGGCTAATATCCATGTGATATCAGCAATGATGTCCCTGGTTCCATACCCTTTTCTGAGTCTGACCTGATTTTCTGGCAGTTCCTTGTTAATTTACTGCTGCAGTTGCTTTTGAATGACATTTAGCAAAGTATTACTTACATGTGATTAATGGTGTTGTTCAATAATTTCCACATTGGGTTGGCTCCCCTTTCTTGGGAACAGGTACAAATATGGATTTCTTCCAGTTGGCCAGGTAGCTGTTTTCCAAATCTCTTGGTATAAACAAATGAGTACCTCCAGTGCTGTTTGTTGAAACATCTCTTGGTATTCCATCAATTCCTGGACTTTTGTGTTTTGATAGTGCCTTCACAGCAATTTCCATTTCCTCCTTCAGTACCATTGGTTTCTGATCATGTGCAACCTCTTAATATGGTTGATCATCCACCAATTCTTTTTGGTACAATGACTGTGTGTATTCCATCTTCTTTTGATGTGTCATGGGGCATTTAATAGTTTCCCTGTATAATTCTTCACTATTGCCACTGGAGGCTTGAATTTTTCTTTAATTCTTTAAGCTTGAGAAAAACAGAGTATATTCTTCCCTTTTGGTTTTCTATCTCCTGCTCTTTGCACATGTCATTCTAATATTTAATGTTGTCTTCCTGAGCTGCTCTTTGGAATCTTCTGTTTAGTTCTTTGTCATGTCTTCTTTTACTTGAGCAGCTTGATGTTGAAGGGCAAGTTTCAGAGTCTCTTTTGACATGTAATTTGGTCTTTTCTTTTTTTCTTGTCTTTTTTTTTTTTTTTTTTACGGTACTGGGGTTGAACCCAGGGCCTCGTGCCTGCATGCTTTGCAAGTGTTGGACCACTGAGCTGCACCCCCTGCCCATTTTTTTACTTTTTGAGACAGGGTCTCGCTAAATTATGCAGACTGTCTCTGGTCTTGAGTTTGCGATTCTCCTGCCTCAGCCTCCCGAGCCGCTGGGATTACAGGTGTGCGCCACTGCACCCAGCTATGAATGATGTCTTTAATATCATGCCACAACTTGTCTAGCCCTTGACCATTAATGTCTAATGTACAAAATATATACTTGAGATTGTCTCTGAACTCAGTTGGGATATACTCAAGTTCATACTTTGGGTCTTGTACACTTGTCTGTCAGTTTACTTTATGGAGGCTTGTGTGTTGCTATGATGCTGAAAACTATGCCATTGGTATTTCAGATACCAGCAGAGCCACCCATTATAGACAGGTCTCAGTTGAGCTTCCAGACTAAGACAGACTAGGGAGAAGAACCTCACAGCCCAATCCTGAAACAATCAGCCATTGAAAACACTATGAATAAGAGAGAAACGCTGTTAGATATACTGCCTGAAAATGAGCCCCTCAGGTTGGAAGGCATTCAAAAGATGACTATGGAAGAGTTGTCTCCTCAAAGTAGAGTCAACCTTAATAAGGGAATAGAGGAAAGCTCCAGGAATGCCCATTTGCTGATGTGGCATGACTTAAAATGAGAAGAAACAACTGTAAACATCCATTAATAATTAGAACATGGAATGTATATAGTATGAATCTGTGAAAATTAGAAACCATCAAAAGGAAAATAGAGTGCATAAACATCAACATTCTAGGCATCTATGAACTAAAGTGGACTGGGATGGGCCATTTTGAATCAGATAATCCTAAAGTCTACTGTCCTGGGAATGACACCTTAAAGAGTTGCATTCATCATCAAAAAAGACACCTGAAGATCTATCCTGAAGTACAATGCTGCCAGCGATAGAATAATATCCATATTCCTACAAGGAATACCAGTTAGTATGACTGTTATTCAAATTTATGCACCTACCACTCAGGCCACAAAGGAAGAAGTGGAAGATTTTTTTCCAGTTTCTACAGTCTGAAATAGATTGAACAAGCAATCAAGATAAACTAATAATTACTGGTGATTGGAATGCAAAAGTTGCAAATGAAGGAGTCTGGTAGTTGGAAAATATGGTCTTAGTGGCAGAAACCAAGCTGATGTTTGCATGATAGGATTTTGTCAGATCAGCGACTTTTTCACTGCAAATACATTTTTTCAGCAACACAAATGGCATCTATATACATGGAATTCACCAGATGGAACACACAGCAACAAAATTGGCTACATTTGTGGAAAAAGATGATGGAAAAGTTCAATATGAAAAGTTAGAACAAGACTAGGTGCCGATTGTGGATCAGACCATCAACTGCTCATATGAAGGTTCAAACTGAAACCTACTATAGGGGAGAAGAAAAATAAAATTGAAATAGGAAGCAACTCAGTCAGGAGGACTCTACCACCAAATTTAATTTTTCTGAAATAATTCCCTCTTGCGTACTTGTGCACTATATACACTTAATGAAAGCCTGATTTAGTTTATTTTAATTCTGACTATCAGATTAACTTTCCAAATGTAACCCTCTAATTGTTTCATGCATGTTTGTGTGCATTCCCAATATGACTATAAATCTGAGATCCCGTTGGCCTGTTCATAATTGTAGCCACATTGCTTGGCACACAGTAGGTTTTTAGTAAATATTTTCCAAATGAGTACATGCCTAAGTATGAGTATTTTCCTAATCAGGCTTCGTGAAATCTGAGCTGTTCTAGCTATTTTTCTCATTTTTTTCCATGTTCTTGCCAAGAGGGAAAAAAATCAAGTTGGTGAGATATAAATAATGAATAATAACTACAGTTTCCCTTATGAATAATAACTGTCCAGATGACAGATGGCATTAGAATAGACTGATGGTGTAATAAATATTAATTGGAACATTTTTGTTACATCTCTTAGGAGATAGAGGCAAATTAGGACAAATCAAATGCATACTAAGAATTTAGTTAAAAATGTTCTTTAATGTATGTTTTTAGCATCACTATAGATAAAACTCAAATCCATCCTATGCCTGCAGTATTCCACATTAGTCTGATATTCAGAATAATGTCAGGGTCTAGGCCACAACTTAAAAAAAATCAGTTTAAAATTAACAAAAACCAAACTTTTTTGTATATGGAAATTAAGATAGTTGGAATTCTTAAACATCATCTGCAAGTAGTTTTCTGCCTGTGATATGCTGAATTTTGGACCCAGGACAATATCTTTTCTGAGATGATCAGGTGAACAAGATGGTCAGTAGTGTTTCCTCAAATTTGTGTGAAAAAATTCAAGACTTAGAAATTTTTTTTATAGTGGGTTAATGAGCACATGTAAATTTTACATCTTATCTCAAGTTTTTAATGTAGAAAAATTAAAAATTTAAGACTTCAGGCCACACAGTACCCAAGTGAATCTCATTCTGTAGATGAGTCACAGGCATCAGTTTGTTTGCTTTGGTGAAGCTTCTCAAGGATTCCAGTGCAGACAAGTTTGAGAACCATGGCATTATACCAATATCACAGCAAAGATGGTTATGGTGTACTAACCAATCCATATGAAAGCTTTCACAGTTATACCCCAGATGCTTCTTATATCAGATTTTTGTGCCAGACTACAGAGTATTTAGTTACTGCATCTCCAGAAAGATGGGGACTTTTTTCTGTTTCATTCACTGCTTTATCCTCAGTATCTGGACAAGAGGCTGGTGCAGACTGATGGATAAATATTTATAGATTGCATGAACTTAGTCGATGGCTTTTGTGTTTTATTTAGCATCTGTTGAGTGTGTTATATTTGTTTGTGCAGTGTCTCACACTGCCCAGCTGTGTAAGATGTGAGCAAGGAAATTCATACAGCCTTGATTGAGCCAACTCTTATATCACTGTGAGCTTAGAAAAGAGATCAACAGAGAATTGCAACTCTGTAATCAATAATGCATTTAAGTTCAGATATGTGCATAGAAAAGTATGGTGGAATATTATTTCATGTTTTGTATAAACATTGTTCAAAGACCCAAAAGGGCCTATGCATGGAGATCCCTGGGGTGAGTAGGGCCAACTTTGAAAGGACCCCAGCTTGAAGGTTGCACTTGCACCATGGGCAGCTGGTGTACTTGTTGTCACGTAGTCATCTTTCTCTCATCTTGCAATAATAGCTTTAATTCTACCTTGGTTGATATGTAAGTTGTAATTGGTAAAGAAAACATGATAATCATGATAGTCATACGTACATTTTGTTTTATACCTTTCCATTATTGCTGTCTAGTATTTTTTTTCCTTCTTTACATGTTAAACTTTCTTGTAGATTCAATAATAGTATTTTCTATTTGGTAAGTTGAAACACTGGCTGGTGGTGGGAATGTAGAAGTTTGGGAGCAAAAGCAAAAATGATAAGTGACTTATGAATGGCTTTGGTGAAAGACCAAAGGACTGGGGATGTGTGTCAAGGGAAAGAGCCAGTGAGCCTGCCAAGGTACTCTTAGTGATGACAGGATTGTGAGAAATAGTTTAATCATTGTTATGTCTGTCATTGAATATTCTGTAAGTATCAACATTCCATTTTAGGACATTCCCAGGAGTTTGCCAAATAGCATGCACAAATCCAACTAAGAGATAGAACTCAAATGCTTTAAAGTAGTACCTTATTTCTTTTAAAGATGGAATTTTTTAAGTTGGCATGTTCAGCAAAAGCAAGAGTTTAACAACTAGCAAAAAATGCTACCCACATAAGCAAGTATGATTTTTATGAACATCAGAAAAGTTAATGAAGATTATATGAGTCAACAAAGGTAACTTTTTATTTAAACTTGACCTTTGTACAGGACTCTGACAATTTCAATTTACAGTTTCACATCGGTTCTTGTGATTTATCATATGTGGGTTCAGTGATAGAATATTCAGAAACAATATAACATTGAATTCTTATATTTCCCTACCTTTTAAAAAATGTACAAGCAAGTGCTCATCTGTTTCCAGATAAATCACTGATACTTAGATGATTTTTATGGGTATTTTTTACCTTGTAATCATAAATTTTTGTGACTGAGGGACTTTGACTGTCAAGTGGTTTTACTCTTTCCTTTTATATCAAAACAGAAATCTAGAGGGGTAAATTGACTCGTCAGAGTCATTCGCATTAAGCTGGCAATGGAAGGAGCAGAGACTAGACTTCCCAATGAATGTTGTCCAATGAAGTGCTGCTGCATACAGTTTACTTTCCAGATATTTTTAAGAGTATTGTTACAATAATCAGAGATTGAGGCTCTACAAAGCATAGCATTTATATTAAGCCCCATGGGTGAGTTGAGCCTTTTCATTCCATTTTCATCAAAGATGTAAAAGGAGTGCTTTTTGCATTAGTTCTGACTGAGGATGCTAAGGGCGCAAAAGCTCAGAAACCACATGACACACAGAGTGAGTGGAAAGTGTGCCCTTCTTACCAAGTCATTGGTTGATTTTGGATAGTTGATGGCTTATCCAAAATACTTATATGAATATTCAGTGGCTAAATAGGCCCTCAGTTGGTAGAACGCTGTGCTGCAGTCTCTGAGGTCCTGAGTTCAATTCCCAGCACCGCAAAAAATGGGAGAAGGAGCTGGCAATCCACTCCCAAAGCAATCCCGAAACAGTCAGCCATTGAAAACCCTATGAGGGTCGCTATGAGTTGGATACCGACTCGACGGCACCTAACAACAACAACAACAACAACAACAACAACAAATAGGCCCTGTTTAATGGATCATCTTCTGATGTGGGTTTGAGTAGTGATATTTCACTCATTGCCCCTCTGCAGCTCATGGGCATCATTAACATTTATATTGGTCAGAAAGTAGAAGAAACAGTCCTGACCACTTTCACTTGTAAGAGGACATTGACTATTCCTGCCACAGATTTATTACTTTTTCATCAACTACAGGAACCTGACTGTGTTAAGAAGTGGGCAAGCTTGGTCAGTCCTGGACTCTCCCCCAGTTCTCCCAGGTTGGGTACTGTTCATCAGCCTTTTCTAGAGTATAGCCAGCGAAGAATGAGTGCCTGACTCCTCTGATAGGAGGCATGATTTTTGCATGGGTCTGTTTTATACTTTCAGCAGAAGTAAGTGCTGCCATTTAAAATGATACCAGCCACCTCTTTGTCAGTCCTTCCATGTGACTCAATTGCTCCTTCAGTTGTGTACAAGCCCAGAGTAGAGTAGGATAGACTGAGATACCTAGTGGCTAAACTCAGAGAGGGAGTTGGTTTGGAACTGGTATCTGTTTGACAGGCAGCAAAGAAGGGGATGCAGAGGGGGGAACTGATTACATGGATCTCAGGGGACAAGGGGTGAGGAAGACTAAGTTTGCTTCTCTTTTGTGTATATGTGGGGGCTACTGGAAGTGGGGTTTGAACCTAGGGCCTCATGGATGCTTTTGCAACTGCTCTACAGTACAATTTTTACTTTTTATTTTGAGCCAGGGTCTTACTAAGTTGCACAGGCTGCATCTGGCCTTAAACTTGTGATCCTCCTGCCACCTCCTTCCAAGCTGCCCAGATTACAGGTGTGAGCTACTGTGCCCAGCCTAAGCCTGCTTCTTATTTCCATAGATAACTCTTAGATCTCTTAGAGCTGAGAGAGAACCGGGGTTGCTTCCCTGGTTATAGATCCATTTATATCAGATGCCGGGAAGGGCAGCTGATGGGACTGTGCCAGTCTCTTTAGATGTCTGTGGTAAAGTCCTGAGGGTACTCTGCATGACACCACTGAACAGTGGGGTGTTACAGCTGCTCCCCTCCCCCTTTTGCAGTTGTGGAAAATGAGTTCTAGGGTTGCATAGCTGGTTAGAGCCAGAGTGAACTCACCTTTATATTGCCACTCAGTCTCTTCCTCAGACTCTGTAAGGTGCCGGGGCTGGCCACACAGAGTCAGCTAAAGGTGCATGGCTAGTGCAAGTCTGGCTTTCTGATCTGTGGAGTGATCTTGGGCAAGGGGCTTCACTACTTGTCTATTTCTCCAGTGACATATTGAGTTAGGTTATTGTGAGGAATAAATACAAAAATACCTGTGCAAATGTTTCAGGGTCCCTGGGAGATAGTGAGAATCTGATAAGTGTGAGCTGGTGCTATCATTTTATGGTTATTCTGTTTTCTCTTGGCTATTTTGTATTCATACTAATAATTTTGTGAAATTTTTTAATGAGGAGTGGTGATGACCCCTGACAAAAATAAAATTTGTGAATTAGTGACAGGTTTAATCGGTAACATTTAATATGCCACAATGTACAGATGTTGGGAACATCAAAGACATGCCATTTAATTCAGAAAATTCCTCTGATGAGGGACTTCATTTAGTCATGTTACAGAAAAATAATTAAGTACCTTTACTGCAATTTCCTAGAATGACAAAATTTCAGGGGATTTAAATAGATACCATGTTCATGCTAGTGTCTTGATTTATAAGAAAGGAAGCAGGCCAGAGAGAATAAGTGACATTTCCATGTTTAAGCTGTTAATGATAGAGCCAGCCAGGCTGGCAGCCCATGGTCTCTTTTCTTCAAGTTGTAGACATGTATTACAAATCTCCACGTGTATCTCTTACCTAGTCAGCATCTTAACACTAGTTTGCCTCAATTCTAGGTGGCTGTAATAACTTCACTGAACACTTTTCATGTGTATAAAAATATTTCAAATGTTTAGACGAGTTATAAAAGATTTCTATAAAGTACATTTCCTTCATGATGGAGAGATTAAAGGCTTGGGCAGAGTTGGGAAGAAGCCCAATATGGATCAGTAACTGTCACTGTTTTCAAAGAAAAGGGTGTGTGTGTGTGTGTGTGTGTGTGTGTGTGTGTGTGTGTGTTACTCTGTGGGTCTAGAGGTTAAGAAAGTGAAACTTGAATGAGTGTTTTTGAAGCTTTTTCTTATTTTTTCCTTCATTTGAGATTTTTGATCATATATCCACTTCTTTTTCTACATTTTGATTGTATTTTAAAGAACAGAAAATACAGTAGCTTCAAAAGATAAAAGTACCAGAGTTGCAAGGCTGGTGAATTTCATTCTGTACAGTAGTATGTATTTGCAGGTGAGAAATGTGTTGGTATTCTGGGTTTATAAATATGGTCTTTGTTACATATTTCAGTAAAAAGAGCTAAGTGAGCTTGGGCAACCTTGAGGACAGCCTGGGCAACTTAGCAAGAACCTATCTCAAAACAACAACAACAATAAAACAGAACCAAACAAAAACCCAGTTAACTGATGACACATTAATTTAAAAGACTCAGAGACTTAAAAAAATAAGTGCATGAAAGCATGGAAATAATCTAATCTGATCATTCAAGATATTTAGTACCACCTAAATATAGTATTTGAAAGCTAAGAATTTAGAGGGAGACAGATCTTGTGAGCATAAAGAATATGTGAGTCATTGTTGACAAATAATCATGAAGGCATGCAAGGTACACACCAGAAATTTAAGAAATTATTTCAGATCAAATTTTGTGATTTTCTTTAGTCAATCCTCCCTATAAGTTCATAAAATAAAGGGGGGAAACACCTGGTAAATAAGCCTGAGTTGAAACCAAACTACTGAAAAACTTAAAAACTTTGATTTGAGATGTTAACTTGTCTACTTCATTTAAGATGTTTTGGCAAGCAAAGCTATTTTGTCCTATGAAGCAAGCAGGAGCTGGTCTTTGATTTGGAGAAAAAAGAAATAACAAGGTAAACAGGATCTGGATATTTGCATTAATTTTCCATGTAGTTTGAAAATAGTAGCAGGGAAAAACATTTCCATTTTGAAGTACTGAATGAATGACAATATGAAGATAGTAGTTCATCCATCTAAAATTCATGCAAAAGCATGTTTTTACAGAATTTTTCTGATATTTTGAAAGGTATATAAATATTATGAAAAATGACTCATCCGTGTATTTGAAAGAAACTGTACAGGAAGTGGAAAGACCTGAGGGGCAGCCTTGTGTGCAGACAAACCTATTATATCACCAGAAACTGTGTGTGTGACTCTGAGTCCCAGTTCCTTCCTTGACCTGTAAAATAAAATGACTTGATGACGTGATCTACAGATTTCTTTCATTTCTGCAAGTCTTTCATTGTTAACAATTTGAGAAATTAGAGATCAGTATGGACTAAGAGCCTGTAAGCTTTATTGAGGATAGTAAGAGGAATTAGATTTCGAAGAAAACATAAAACTTGATTTTTCAGAAAGAAGGCATTCCATTTGGACATAGTGTATGAACAAAGACATTACTGAAAGAGGCATCCTCATAATTTACTGCTTTATTATTGTGAAAGCAAAGTTGTTTATCAGGGGATCGATTTAGGGATTGGCTCAGCAAGTTTGGGATAGCTATTGAAAAATCATTCAAGCAGCTAGAACTACATTGGATAGAAATGTGCTGCTGGAATGGTATGAAGTACCACTGGTCTGCATAGATATAGACTTTAACACAGTTAACACTTTGCTATAGTAAAGACTAAGGCAATGTTGGCAATGGAGATAGCTAAGAGTTAGGATGCACATGATGTTAATGGAGCAATGCTGAATTAGTTATCTTGGGTGCTTAGAGGGAGCTGACACATTGAGCTGATTAGAAACTGGTCCCAAAGCAGGAAGGAGGTCAGTTGTGGTTCAAGAAGGGGAATTAGAGGTCTGAATTAGAGGTCTTTGTGATGTGAGTTGATGGGGCTGTCTGTGACCATGTTAGTGAGACTTTGATGCACTGGGGAAGGCAAGTCAGGTTATGTGATGAAGGTAGAATGCAGGGAGGAGGGTAGGAGATGGTGTCAGAGGGACGTAGATGCTTAAATTTGAAAGAGAGCAGGGGTAAAAATTCTGAGCAGGCAAGGGAGGAAGACAGAGAAAGAGAGAGAGGGATGCTGATGAGACTCAGGTTTTGAAAGCAGCCACCTCATTGTCAGTGACCTGCTGTGAGTGTAATCACTTATGCTCTCAGAACTTCTTGTTCTCAAAGGCAAAATGGGGCCAATGAGAGTTGAACTAGATCAGTCCTTCTCAGTGGGGGCAATATTGTCCTCTAGAAGGCATTTGGGAAATTTGTCGGATGGTTTGTTGTTGTTAGGTGCCATCAAGTCGGTATCTGACTCATAGTGACCCTCATAGGGTTTTCAATGGCAGACTGTTTCGGGATTGCCTTGGGAGTAGATTGCCAGGTCCTTCTCCCATTTTTGTGGTGCTGGGAATTGAACTCAGGACCTCAGAGACTGCAGTGCAGTGCTCTACCAACTGAGCTAAATCCCAGCCCGTCGGATGGGTTAGACTGTCCAATTATTTGCAGGGCAGGTTCTAGTTGTACCCGATGTTCTATGGTTTCTGGACAGTCCTGTGAAACAAATAATTGTCTGGTGTCCTACGTGACCTTAGAATCACCCAGTTGACATTTTTGAATGATAAATGTCATCTGTGCTTATCCTAACCCAGGTTTTCATTCTATCCAGGCCTTATCCCTTGGTCCTATTTTCTTTATCTCTCATGAGGAATGTCTTCTGATTTTATTCTTTCCAAATCTGAACTTATTATAAGGGGACATAAACAGTAGACCATTTTATTTCTTTTAGTGTCTAAGCACTCATTGAAAGACATTTTATTTTATATTATTTTCCTTTTTTTCTGTTTAATATAGTGGAGGGTATATGCATACACATTTACATATGTATGGATAAATTATCTGGATTTCTCAGAATGGCAAAGAGGAAGGAAGATATATGGTATGTTAGGAGAAGTAAGTCTTTTTGAGTTGAGAGCTAGACTAGATGGGCTCCCAACTTCTAATGCCTGACATCTGTATAAAATTCTACAGCTCTGGGAATGTGATTATTTGAAGAGGTAAGTGTGTTGTTGTTGTTGTTGTTGTTGTTGTTTTCTCTCCAGCAAGTGTTATAAAGTAGCAGCATCCCTTTGGGAAGTGGGCAGATTGCAGCCCCTGCTTCTGAATCCACAAAGGCCTGAAGAACGTGAGGCCTGTCTGGAAGCAGGAGACGTGATGAGCTCTTGAGGGATGCTGGGTTCCTGCCAATGGAGGCAGGTGGAATGAAGGGGAGAGGGGAATTCTGTTTGGCATCCCCCATAGAGGAGCAGCCAGCAGAAGGCTCAGTTGCAAGGGGCAGTTAAAGACAGGAAAAAAAAATAAGATTATGACTTCATACATTTTTTAGGTACATTTAGAGCCTTTTGATGTGAAGTAGATGGTATAAAACACTTTTCAAACAAATGAACTACCCACAAATGTTTCCCTTTTTTCTCTTTGTAATTTTTTTTCAGTACTGGGAGGTTGAACTCAAGGCTTCAGACATGCTAGGCAAGCGCTCCACCACTCACCACTGATCCACACCCCAAACCCCTTCATATTTTTGAGACAGGGTCTTACTAACTTGTGCAGGTTGCCTCTGGCCTCAAACCTACGATTCTCCTGCCTCAGCCCCCTCAGTAGCTAGGATTACAGTTGTGCACCACGGCATCTGGTTTGTATCCCTCTCTTCTGACAATTTGTTTTGCTTTTAAAGTATAAGATGTTACCATTATCCATCATTAATATGAATATTCTCTACTGAAACACAGGATAAAGTTTATACGTGGTCTTCATTTTATTTTAACAGATGCATCATTGCCATGCTAGGTTTGAGTTAGAGAATTTCCCTACATGCTGCTTGTAAACTTACATGATACATTAAAGAATAAAAATGCCAGTGACAGTAGACATCTGCCATGAGAAGGTAGGAATGTCAAAATAATGAGACATCTATTTAGGTACAATGAAGAATTTCTTAAAATAATTTAACTTTTAAAGGCTGATTTTAGACTAGAAAAAGTTTGAACTTGATAGCCAACATTCTTGTTATTGTTAGATGCCATCTAGAAGTGTCTGAATCATAGCCATCCTATGTACAATTGAACAAAACACATTCTGATACTGTGCCATGCACATGATCTTTTTTATGTTTAAGCCCATTGTTGGAGCTCCAGTCTCAGTCTATCTAGTTGAAGGTCTTCCTTTTCTGGGTTGGCCCACCATTCTCCCAAACATGATGTCCTTCTCCAGGGATTAGATCCTCCTGACAATATGTCCAAAATCCATAAGATGCAGTCTAGTCATCCTGGTTGCACATGTTCTAGGATAGATCTTTTGCTTCTTTTGGCAGTACATGGTATATTCAATATCTGCCTCCAGCACCATAATACAAAAGCATCAGTTCTGCTCCCATCACCCTTATTCACTGTCCAGCTTTCACAAGCATATGACATGACTGAAAATACCATGGCATGAGTCAGGCCCACCTTCGTCAGCGTGACGTCTTTACTTTTCAACACTTCAAAGAGGTCTTTTGCAACAGCTTTTCCCAATGCAATGAGTCTTTTGATTTCTTGAATGCTGCTTCCGTGAGTGTTGGTTGTAGAACCAAGTAAAGCAAAATCTTGGCCAACTTCAATCTTTTCTCCATTTATCATGAAGTTGCTTACTGACCCAGTGGTAAGGATTTTTGTTTTGTTGATGATGAGACACAGTCTATACTGAAAGCTGTGTTCTCTGATGTTCATCAGTAAATGTTTCAAATCCTCTTCACTTCACCAAGCAGAGTTGTATCATCTGCATAACGTATCTTCCTCCAATCCTGTTGCTGTGTTTTCTTCATAAAGTCAAGGTTCTCAGAGTATTTGCTCAGCATAGGTATTGAAGAGGTATGGTGAAAGGATACAGCTCTGATGCACACCTTTCCTGACTTTAAACCAAGAAGTGTTTCCTTGTTCTCTTTGTATAATTGCCTCTTAGTCCATGTACAGAATTCTTATGAGTACAATTAAGTGTTCCCATATTCCCGTTCTTCACAGTGTTATCTATAATTTGTTGTGATTAGCACACTTAAATGCCTTTGCATAGTCACTAAAACACAGATATGTTTCTAGTACTCTCTGCTTTTGGCCAATATCCCTCTGACATCAGCAATGATGCTCCTGGTTCCATGCCCTCTTCTGAGTCCAGCTAGATTTTTATGGCAATATTTTGCTGTAGTTGTTTTTGAATGATCTATAGCAATATTTTACTTGCTTGTGATATTAATGACATTGTTTGATAATTTCTACACCAGGCTGAATCCCCTTTCTTGGAAGTAGGCACAAAATGGACCTCTTCCAGGCAGTTGGCTATGTGTCTATCTTCCAAGTGTCTTGGCGTAAACAAGTGAGCACGTTCAGTCTACAATCTGTTTGTTGAAACATCTCAATTAGTATTCCATCAATTCCTGAATCCTTGTGTTTCACCAATTCCTTCAAAGCAGCTTCTACTTTTTCCCTCAGTACCATTGGTCCCTGATCATATGCAGCCTCTTGAAATGGTTGGTTATCCACAAATTCTTTTTGTTATAATGATTCTGTGTATTCCTTCCATCTTCTTTTGATGTTTCCTGTGTTGTTTGATATTTTCTCTGTTAGAATCCTTCATTATTGCCACTTGAGGCTTGAATTTTTTCTTCAGTTCTTTAGGCTTGAGAAAAACAGAGCACGTTCTTTCCTTTTTGGTTTTCTATATCCAGCTTTGTTCATGGTATTATAATATTTGATTTTATCTTCCCAAGCTGCCCTTTTAATTCTTCTGTTTAGTTCTTTAACTTTGTCATGGCTTGCTTTTACTTTAGCTGTTCCATGTTCAAGGGCAGGTTTTAGAATCTCTGTTGACATGTAATTTGGTCTTTTCTTTTTTTCCTGTTTTTTTAGTAACCTTATGCATTCTTCATGAATGTTATCTTTGATGTCATGCTACAACTAATCTGGTCTTCAATCATTAGTGTGTAATGCATCAAATCTGTTCTTGAGATGATCTCTGAACTCCAGAGGGATATACTCAAGTTGTACATTTGTTCTGATTTTCTTTAGTTTTAGTTTGAACCTGCATATGAGCAGTTGATGGTCTGATGCACAATCAGCACCTGGTCTTGTTCTGACTTCTGACATTGAGGTTTTTTCTTGTCTCTCTCCACAAATGTAGTCAGTTTGGTTCCTGTATGTTCCATATGGTGAATTCTATATGTATAGTTGCTATTTATGTTGGTGAAAAAATATATTTGCAATGAAAAGGTCATTGGTCTGACAAAATTCTATTATGTGATCTCCAGCATTGTTTATATCTAAGGCCATATTTTCCAACTACTGAGCCTTATTTGTTTCCAACTTTTACATTCCAGCCACCAGTAACTATCAGTGCCCCATGATTTTATGTTTGATTAATTTCAGACTGTAGAAGCTAAAAAATATCTTCCTACATTTTCCTTTTTGGCCTTAGTGCTGGATGTATAAATTTGAATTACAGTCATATTAACTGGCCTTCCTTGTAGGCATATAGATATTATTCCATTACTGACAGCACTGTACTTCAAGACAGATCTTAATATGTCTTTTTTGATGATGAATACAACCTCATTTCTCTTTAAGTTGTCATTCTCTGCATAGTAAACCATATGATTATCTCATTCAAAATCACCCATACCAGTCCATTTTAGCTCACTGATGCCTACCATGTTGATGTTTATGTACTCCATTTCACTTCTGTTGATTTCTAATTTTCCTAGATTCATATTACATGCGTTCCATGTTCCAATTATTAATGGGTGTTTACAGTTGTTTCTTCTCATTAACAATCACTAAATAATGAGTCAGATTCTTAAGGGATTTTTTTTGAGTCAAATTGAAGGAAAATTTTGATAAAAACTGTCCTTATTTTCAGTTTAGAAAAAGTTGTTTTATGTAGGCTCACATGTCTGAGGAGAAAAGTGAGACAAAGTATGAAAAACATAGTCAAGTGAAAAAGGAAGAATTTTTAATGTAATTTCTATTTGTAGTGCCAAATAAGGACTAGTGATCCAAAATTAGGTGTCATGGTGAATATATTTAGTCTAACTTTTTATAATATTCATCCACTCTAAAAAAATTAAGGTGAAAAGTACAAATAAATAATATGTTGCCTGCAAAACAAATGCCTTTAAGCTAGTTTCATTAACATTTTGGTGGGTATTGTTTTAGTTATTTTTTTCTGTTGCTCTTTAATAAACACTTGTTAGATGTGAACCACAGTGATTAGAGTACTAAGTCCTCAAAGAGGAGTAAAGAACGGATATCTTCTCAAGCTCATGGCATATAGTATAGATGTGCATGTAATTGTTTCTTCTCTGAATTTGAGTCAGTCACACTGATTCGCGTTTGATTTGTGGTAACTGTGATGTTTATTTATTGTCTACCGGGTAGTTCAGGTTGGATATCCTTTTATGAAATGATTTGGATGAAGTGTTTCAGCTATTTTTTTTTTTTTTTTTTTAGTTTCCACACAAATGGTATTGGTTGAGCATCTTTAACCTATAAGCCTAAAAGTCTGAAATACTCTTTTTGAGCACTTAAATATTTTAGATCTTGGTTATTTGAATTAGGAATGTTCAACATCTTATTTCCCTTTCCCTTTTGTGTAAATTATTTCCAATTTTCTGAAGAAGTATACAAGATACTCTTTTTGTCTTCATTTTACAAATAAGGAAATGAATATTCAAAGAGGTTTGATGGTTTGCCCAAAGTTCTGCATCCAGTAAACTGCAGAGTTGTTGGACTCCAATACCTGTGGTTCCCCTGCCACACCAGATTTCTGTCACTATACAGATCACACTGCCATTGTATAGTTGTTTCATGAGTGAGCCTGAAAGGTGATGCATGTGCACCATGCGGTAGTTATTGGGAGGTTGGATGAAGGCCAACACTGGCTGTGGTGTGTGGTTAGTGAAAGAGGGAAGGTGTTAGAGTGGGAAGTGTGAAGATAACACTCTTAAGCTAGAAGACCCTGGGTTTCACAGTACTCTTGGACCAGAGTAAGATGCTTAAGAGAGCGGCAGGCGATGACCTGGAGCCAGTCTGAAACATCAGAGTGAGGTATCTGGCGACTGAAGAAAACTCACTGGCTGCTCCTATATTCAGTCTTCTATGGCTTATAGTGAAATTAAGAGGGAGTTGGGAGACAATGGCAGGTGCTGAGTTCACAGCATGTTTTTACATATTTTTAGTGAATATTTGAATAAATTGATGGTCTGGAAACCAATGAAGATTCTGCATTTACAGTGCACTTGTTTGCTATTAGGCACTGATAACCTTGTTCAGTTACAAAAAAAGGGGGGCCATTCTAAAATAAATTATGGCTAGAGACAGTGGGTTTGCATCATATCTTGCCTACAGAAACAGCATTCCCTGTATCTCTAGAAAAGAACTATTTGAATAAGGGAAATGAGTGTCATCATGACCAGATAAGCTTGTTCCATGATAATTCCAAAAGGAGGGCAGGGAGTGACTAAGGAACTTAAGTATCTGAGGTATCTCAGAGTTGCAGACTCACTTGCATTTCCAAGGGCATCTGCAGTACAGAGGGAGAAGAGAGTTGGGAACTGACATCAGCCTCTTTCCTCTCCATTTTTACTAACCCCCACAATCCTGAAGCAGTTAGCCATTGAAAACCCTATGATGGTTGCTATGAATTGGACCTGACTCTATAACATCTAATAACAGCTGCCGCTCCCTACCCCGACCCTGCCTTTGTGAAATAGATTCTCACTATATAGCACAGGATGTTTTTGAACTCTTGATCCTCCTGCCTCAGCTTTCTGACTTCTGGAATTAAAGGCCTGCACCACCATGCCTGGCTTTTTTTTTGTGTGTGTGTGTGTGTGTGTGGTACTGGGGTTCGATCCCAGGGCCTTGCGCTTGCATGCTTTGCAAGTGCCAGACCACTAAGCTGCACAGCCAGCCCATTTTTTCACTTTTTTTGAGACAGGGTCTCGCTAAATTATGCAGGCTGCCTCTGGTCTCAAACTTGTGATCCTCCTGCCTCTGCCTCCCAAATTGCTGGGATTATAGGCGTGTGCCACTGTGCCCAGTGCCTAGCCATTTTTACTTCCTTTAGATAGATGTGTATATCCCTCCTCCTTGATGAAAATGATACCCCTGATGCTTCTTCCCGTTGCTTTTCTGTTGTTCCATTTTCATCACCCTCCTCTCTTCTTGGTTTCCAATTGTTTTGTCCATGTATATTTCTGAAAGCCTGTAACCTTCTTCCTCTTGGCCAATAGCCCAGGCAGACATTATCAGCCTCCTGCCCTTGGCACAGAGCCTGCTTGGAACTGCCGAGGTTCTTGTCCGTTTCTCTTTGCCCTCCATGTATCTCTTGCCTTCTTCTTGGGAAATCCTGACCTGAGAATAGCCAGTGCCCTTCTGGTCACTGTGGACTTCAGTCAATGTTTCCTGAATGAGTTCATTACTCATGGAGGAGAGAACACTTTCATGAGAGGGCTTCCTTTTTGGGTACCTGTGACTCAAAGAACATATATTATTTTTCTTTTTGTGTAGTCTTGGTTAATGCCTCATTCAATATTATATGCCTTAAATTATTTTAAATGTGTTAGTGTTCTGTGCAGTATTTGTTAAAGACATAGGGAACTTCTGGCTTCTGGGCCAAGTACAGATTATAGTTCAATTCTGTCTATTCCTGCAAAGTATTAAAAGGTGTCACTTTTCTGAAAATGTCAGCACAATTTTTGAACATTGAGCAAAAGTGCCTACAAGATTGGATTGTTACTCTATGGAGAGAAAAAAAGACCTTTTCCCTCTCCTTGGGGCAGTGTTGAATTCCTCAGTTTGCAGAGTGGGAAGAGTTTATTTTTTTAATCTGAAAATACTGTACAAATGAGTTTTAAAGCAATTTATTATACTCTATAAGTGCATTGATATTGTGAAACTGTCAACATTGATAGTTTCCCTATTCTGTGTGAGAGTTTGAATTTAATTTTCTGCTTCCTTCTTTCTTCCGTTTCCCTCCCCTCCCTCCTTTCTTCCCTCCTTTCCTTTCCCCTTCCTTCCTTCCTTCCTTCCTTCCTTCCTTCCTTCCTTCCTTCCTTCCTTCCTTCTCTCTTCTCGCTCGCTCGCTCTTTCTTTCTTTCTTTCTTTCTTTCTTTCTTTCCCTCCCTCCCTCCCTCCCTCCCTCCCTCCCTTCCTCCCTTCCTTCCTTCCTTTCTTTCCTTTTTCTCTTTCTCCTCTTTTTTTCTTTCTTCTTTTTTTTCTTTTTCAGTCCTGGGGGTTGAACCCAGGGGCTCAAGCGTACTTTGCAAGTGCTCTACCACTGAGCAGCAACCTCCACCCATTTTTTATATTTTCTATTGAGACTGGATCTTGCTAAGTTGTGCAGGCTGCTTCTGGTCTTGAACTTGTGATCCTCCTGCCTCATCCTTTCAAGTCTCTGGGATTATGGGCATGCACCACTGTACCTGGCATTATTTTTTTTCTGAGAAAAGGAACATTTGTAGAATTGGATATTTGACTATCAAAAGAAAAAGTACATTTCATTCTGAATTTAAAAGAGAAGGCATTAAGCATTGGCAGGAAATAGGAACAGGAAATAGGCTTCTAACAGGTATAGGAGGAAAGAATGGTGTTCCCTGTCAATGAGGACTTAGGATGTCATTTGTGGGATCAGGTACTGGTATACACATGAAATGGTGAGTTAACTTGTTGTTGTTGTTAGGTGCCATGGAGTCGGTATCCGACTCATAGCGACCCTCTGTACAACAGGGGAAACACTATTGTCAGTGCTTCTCTGCTGTTCATAGGGTTTTCAATGGCAGGTTGATTTTTGGGAGGGGGTTGCCAGGTCCTTCTCCCAAGCCTACAGCTTCTGGTGTTCCCAGGTGGTCTCCCATCCAGGTACTAACCAGGCCCAACCCTGCTTAGCTTCCGAGATCTGAGGGGATAGGATGCCACAGGGCTACAGCTGCAGGGTGAGTTAACTAGGCAGTGTTATTTATAACTATGCCATTTGTTTTTAATCTTTATCCTGTATTCTCAAAAGAACTTGTGTTTATATATAGGTATGCAGAGTTTGGGTGTAAATTAGTTATAATAAGGTTCCTTTAAGAGAATTAGCTGGGGAAAGAGGAAGCAGTCTCTGGATTCAGATTGGAAAGCCCCAGTAGGGAGCTATCAGATGGGGCTGCACTACATGGAGAGGACCAGGGGCATTCTTGGTAAGGGAAGGTAGCATGAGAGAACCAGTAGAATGTCCAGAGGGGGTCTGATGAGAATTCTATACGTGCTTGAACTGATATGCTTGGGCACTTGTCAGTATTTTGGCCATCCTCATTTGAGCACTTATTCTGGGGTGGAGCAAACCCTACTTTCTCAGCTGTGCTGGGAGGCAAAGCTCTCCTCTCCTTAAAAGAGAGGGCAGTGATGAGGGCTGTTGGCACTGGTGGTATAAGCAGCATCCTCCCAGACCACCCTAGGGCAGGACTTGTGGCATTGTTGCTGGTTATCCAACATTCTGGGAGCCACATAGTAAGTTTTCAATAAAACTCTCCTCTGTTCAGAGTGAGTATTCATAACTTGTAGTTTAAAAACCCGGATAGAAACTGACACATATCCTTGGGCACTTCCTCTGTGCCAAAAAGTTGCTTGTGTTTTATATGCATAATCTCCAGGTCTCATCACCTCTCAGGAGGCAATGTGGGTGTCCCCAGTTCCCAGGTGAAAAAGCTAAAATTAGGAGAGGCTGCAAACTTAGTTAAGGTCCCAAAGGAAACAGTCAGCCAGGATGTTGTCTGGGCTTTTATGCCACAGAGACTGTGGTCTTAATCTTTTATTCTGTGCGGTCTCCTCCAAGGAGACTGGGTCATAAGGTTAATACATAAATGGTATATATTTTGGGATACTTTATTATGAAAGGATTTTTTTTTCTGAAAACACAGTTGATGTAAGTTTTGTCTCTTTCTGATCAAACATAGAATTTGACAAGTATAGACCTGGTTAGAATGTAGGATTCAAGGTGAAGTTTTCAGACCGTCAGTCAACTCAACTTTGGTGTGTTTGGTGCTGACTTAAAAGTAGAGAGCAGACCCTAAACCCAAACAGATGCTTTTTGATGTTTAGAAGAAAGTGGGGAGTGATAAGGTAGAAGGAAAGCAGCGTGTCACTTTTAAAAAGCACCAATAGCTCTGTCAGGAGTTCTGCTTGTCGCATCATTAAATTTTCACAATGACTGGGTGTTTGCCTGGAACAGTCTGTACCCAAATATCTGCATGACTGAACCTGCCTCCCAGCCCCTGACCTTCATTCAAGTCTACTCAACTGTCCTCTTGTCATGGAAGTCTTCTCTTCCCATCTGCAATAACCATCATAATAGCTAGAATAAGGGCCCCCTATTCTCTTAACCCACCTAATTTGTTTTCATGGCAGTTCTCACCTCCTGACAAGGTATAAATCTTTTTATTTTCTGTGTCCTTGTCACTCTAAGCTTCATGAAAGCACTGATTTTGTTCTGTTCACTGTTGAATCCCCAGCACATAGCAGTGTATTTGATCCGTAGTATATTCTCACTAAGTCATTTTGAGTAAATGAATGAACATGAGGAAGGCGAGTCTCAGAGTTTTAGATAATTTGCCTAAGATCTCATAGAAAATGATGAAACCAGGTTTCAAATTCCACTCTAACTCATATGACACCCTACCTTGCATGTTCCTCCCTTCAATAATATCCTTCTGCTTGGGAATATTCCTATACTTTATACAATTTGGGTAAGAAGCATCACTTGGGATCTTTAAACTGGTAAAAAATCCTAAGTAGTCAATCCAACTTCTCTGTTTTACCAATGAGGAAATTGCCATGATCTACTGAGCATGGTAACTTAATCAAAGTGACGCTAACATTGACTGATGAAGGAAGGATCAGAATCAAGGTACCTATTCTCTCAGTTCAGTCTTTTCCCCCTATATTCTGTAGTCACTTTCCTTTTGCCAAAGCAGTCCAGTATCAATGCAGAATTCACTTAACCCATTAGTGATGGGTTTGAAATAATGGAACTGTTATTTTAATTCATAATATCAATGCAGTAGAGCAGAAGCGGCAGCTCACATACCCACAGGGATTGGCAGATAGTACAACATGAAGGGGGACTGGGTCAAATTGGGAAGTCTCTCCCCTTTTCAAAGGACAGAGCTCCCCCTACCCCTAGCACCTGCTGTCACTCAGAGGAGCATGTTACAAGAGAAAAAGATAGTGAACCAATCGAAAAATGCTTAAAACACTCTGCTGGCCAAACAAAACACTGCTGTCTGCCAAGTCTTTCCCGTGAGTTCCTGGTTGTGACTGCTGAAATCTTAGTATGCGTTCACAGCACTTTTTTTTTTTTTTTTCAAAAAGAGTTATTTCAGTAAGTGGGAATATGTTGGGTAGTTTGTGAAGTAGTATCACTGTGGATAATTGTTCTTTGGACTAGCCTGAGGACCAGTGGGTTGGGCTGTCAAAGGTCACAAAGGGAAAATAATGATCAATAAAAGAGTATTTATTGCTTCTCTTTATGACTCTAGTGATAAGGCTGAAGAGTAATATATTTTCTGTGTCCTAATACCATCTGTGCTAATGGAGGGTACTTGGTTATGCCATTTCCTCACAGGGAGTTGTGAGACCTTCTTCAAGGTTTGAGGTGGATATTAACCACCTGAGGGTTACTGGGAAAATTACGCAGTTTTTCTACTCTGACATATGCACATTTGAGTAGTTAAAGATTGGACTTTGAGACCTAACCAACAGAGAATGACACAAATGAAGAATTTTGTGTAGGACTTGAACTTGTTTCTTTATCTTCATTTTCATCTCTTAAAAAAAAAAAAAGCCCATGGCCCATGTTGTCAAAAGACACCAGATATTTGACAACTTGTATTTATGACTTCTGTATCTTGAGCACATTAATAATCATAGTATGCTTGCTGCCTTTTGGTGAGCCAACTGTGAAGCTTAGGGAATGATGGGACTTAGTGATCTCTAGGGTCATTCTCGCTCTAACTTGCATCTCCCTTTCTAAGGACAGACATCAAAGATTTTATTGTACAGATGCTACTAGCTTTGGATTTGGGCCAAAAGGCCTGGGTTGCATCCTGACTTTCCTGTCCAAGGTGATGTATTACTCTAAGACTCAGTTTCCTTATCTATAAGATGCAGGTAATAACGGTAAACACACCATACTCTTGTTGTGCTCATTATTTTTGGCCAATTATCAAATGTTCCTTTTTTATAATAGAGCAACTGGGTAGGATAAGTAATAAAAACTGAATTTAATTAATATTTACTTTTGAAATGCAGTGTCTAGAAATCTCTTTTCCTAGCAGATTTTAGGCCTATAAGGTTTTTTGTTTTTTTAAGTTAGGAATTGAGATGTGTTAAAATAAAAGTTGGCGGAGTTAATCAGTGCTGTTTCTCACTGATACATTCAATTTAGCCTAGTGTGCCTCTGTGTATTTTTTTTTTTTTATGGGGTTTTCTGGTTGTCGTTTGTTTTTTTATTTGTTTTTTTGAGATAGGGTCTTGCTAGGTAACCTGGGCCTTGAACTCACAATCCCCCAACTTCATCATGCTAAATGGTGGGATTACAGGTGTGCACTACCACGCCCAGCTCTGCAGCTGAATAGTGCCCACTGATTATGGTGCAGAGCCAGTCTATCCTGATGAACTAAACAGCTGATGTTGTGTGTGTGGCTGGACAGACATGCCTGTGAATCCTGTGCAGTGACACACAAAGAAGGCTTTCACGTGAGCATTTGGTGTCACTGACAAGAGACCATCCGTAGGCAACTTTGCTAAGAGGGGAGTAGTGATAACACTAGGAGCTGCTATAGCAATTTTCATGGCCTAAATGTGCAGGACCTCTGCATGGGAAGAACAACACTTCCTCTCCAGATCCATATTGACACATCATTCAAGACAAGAAGCTGCCAATAGGCAAATAGCACCCACTGCAGAAGGCACGTAAAAGGGGACACTGAGTATTTGTTCCAAGGAGCACAGAAGTAAGTATTGTGCCCTGGTGGACTGTTCTCCCTGGATTGCCTTTGCTGCTGAAAGAGTAGCTATCCATGCCTGCTCCCTTTCATCTTCTGCCATATTTGTATTCTTGTACATCAACCCCTACATAAAAGCACAGCTTGCTATTCCTGTCTTCACTTCTATGACCTGCAGTAAAACCATTTAAAAAATATTTTAAGGCTTTTACATGGCATAGTAATTATACCCAGTGGGTTTTAATCATTCAGCATCTTGTGAGAAGCTTTCACAGGCTCTTATGCCTCTAGGAGTGGCAATTTGCATGGGCTTTGGGAGGAGCTCTGGGTTGCAAGGGCATTGTGTTCTGGGTGTGTTTGGTGGCAATACCAAGCAACTATGACAGTGTCACCTGGGAAACAGGACACAGATGACTGCTTGGTGGACTTGAAACCAGCTCTAAACAGCTGTTGGATTCTGAATAAGACTTCAGGAAAGTCACTGTGGTGAGCCCCTGGGATTGGGGGTTGGGGTGGGCTGAGGGTAGAGAACGGACTGGGTGCTGTGCATATTCTCAGGTTATTGGTTAGGGAGAGTTGGGAGTAGAAATGAATTTCACCTTCCTGCCAACTTGCATCATCAACAATCACAGCTGGGAATCTTCTTAGAACATCTTGTTCTCAAGGCCTTCATTATCCAGCTGAGGAGACTGTGATGTGCAGAGCTGAGATGACTTTGCTGGTGGCCCCTGGCAAAACCCGCCTAAAGTCCAGAACTCTGAGCCCTTCCCTGGTTTGGTTGTCTCTGCCCAGTACACAGTGGCCTTTTTTCCCTTTTCTTCTCCTCCTTTTTTAAAGAAAAAGGTGCCATGTATTTATTAACAAAATCAGGGGGAAAAGCTCAGTAAAGAAGAAAGAATAAGGAAAGTCATCCATAATGCTATCAAAACAACCACTATTTTGTATTCTTCATTATGTTTTTGAGCAGATATTTTTAAATCAATTAGCAAGCAAACTGTTTATTTCATATCCCACCTTTTCAAAATCTCAGCCCAATCCCAGAACAATCCACCGTGAAAAACCCTATGAATAACAGAGAAGCATTGACAATAGTGTGGGGCATGACAGTGTCGGGGAGTGTTTCATTCTGTTGTACATAGCATCACTATGAATTGGACCTGAATGCATGGCACCTAACAACAGCAAGTACTTTCACTGAAGTCAAATTTGTTTTTGTCTCACATCCCTAGATATATATTTTTTTGCATCCCTTATTATTAAATGGTGATGAGTTTCTTTTTTTTCCCCCCTTTTCTTCCTTTATTAGTAAATGATGATTTGGTACAGAGTAATACAGCAATGGATTTTTCCATTATGGATCCTTTACATCACTTCAAGCAACACTTTCATGATGAGTTTGTCTTAATCATATATTGTTGTTGTTAGGTACCCTAGAGTCAGTATCTGACTCACAGTGACCCTACATAAAATGGTATGGCTGCAGGCTAATCATATGTAGAAACTCTTTATAGCTTTAGTTTGGATTCGCCAATCTTCTGTTTCTTTTTTCTTGATTCAGTTTTTATTTACTGTACTTAGAAAGAACTGTTGTTTACCTTTATGATGATTCTTTACTTTAATTCCATACTTGCACTTCCTCCATACCACACAAATTCCATTATCTTATATAAATTTATTTTCTGTGTGTAACTTTTTCACTCCCGTTGTTTTAACTCTTATTTATGTGATAATGATTCCCAAATTATCTCCTACCCAGTAACTCTTCTGTGAGTTCCTGATCTCCATTTCCAAATGCCAGGAGCAATTCTTCTCTAACTTGAATGTGCCCAGGAGTTGTAGGACCCCAAATTAGGATCTTCGAGGAGAGAGGCCCCAGAAAGAAACCGAGTCGAGGATCGATGCAATAACATGAGGCTGTATTTCCGGCACTGGGGTCAACCCTCCATAGAGTCTCCCTAGCAAGGGAAGGAAGGCAACCCTGAAGGAGAGGGGCTTGGGGTTTTTATACAGTTTAAGGGGTGGCAGGAAGACACAAGGAAACTAAGTTTCAACCATCCTTCCTTTTCAGAGAACCCCCAACCTAGGTCAGGAAATTGAAACTTGAGCAAACTTAATTATACAGGAACTTTAAACAAGCATTGTAACACTTCAAGTAAAGATTTTGAATTACTAGTGAGCTCCAAGCATTCATAGGGAGGGGGAGGAGGAGGTGGTAACATTCTTCATTCCCCCCTTTTTCTTGTGAATACTCCAATCTTGGAGGATTTATTTTAGTTGTCTTAAGGTGACCGTCTCTTCTAAGGTTTTTAGAGGCTCATATTGTTGTCTCAATACCATTAGCTGTACTGTATTAAATCTTTCTTTAACAAAAGACATTAACTTATTAATTATGCACAGACTAATGGTTAATAATAGTAATAAAATTAGAAGAGGGCCTACTAGGGCATAAACCAGGGTCGTTAACCAGGGGGACCAATTAAACATTTCTGCATACCATCCAGTATGCCTAGTTTGCCTTTCCTGTATTCTTTTTCTGAGTTGAGCCATAGAGTTTTTCGTAAAAGTTAAAAATCCCTTAATCTTTTATTCCTGGTACCATTACCATAATTTACGGGGCAACATACCTGGTGTAATGAAGAAGGAAAAGACAAAGCTACAACAGATAAAAGACCTCAGGAATGTACATCTAATTGACATTATGGTGTATTAATAGCTGCATTTTTGCAAACTATGACTATGAGAGTCCTGAACAAGAAGGGTTTCCTGTTTAAGTTGCAATTACTTTTCTGACTGTGGATCATCGTTTCTTCGGTGGCAGATTTTTACAGTTTCTCTAATACATTTGGGAGGACTGTCTCAAAGTAACCTGCAGCTTTCCTGACAACCCCTTGTTCTCTCTCCTGCTAAGAACTATAGTCTTTTGTTTTGTTTTTAAAATTTTCTACTATGATATCCATCATTTTCATCATCAGATTTATAACCATCACCATAGCTTTTTCTATTATTACAATCAGGACCATCACCATATTTACCATCATCATACCTTTCTTTTCATCATCACATAACATATTAGTCCATGTTTGGCCAGATTTCTATTTAACATCTCAAAATTGAATGCTTTTAACTCGGTTATAAGCAAATACATATTTTTTTTTCACCATTGGCTTATCAGCTATACAAATTACCTCATTCCTCAGTTCTCACTTTCACATAGACCTTCTTCCAAACTTGCTTTTTACTTTCTGTCAAATACCTACATAATCTTTCTCAAATTTTCTTAACTTTCTGGGTTTCTGTGTCCTTCAGTTCACATGGATTCCTCTGACAGTCAGTCTCCCTTCGCCTCTAGCTTGTCTCCTTTTTGATGTCCCTTGCAGTGAATAACTGCCACTTGTTTAGGTAGCCAAACAGCCTCTTAAAAGTCCCAGAATTTCTTCCTTATTTATGACAGTCTTTCCTTCTGAGGTTAATAGACCTCTTTGTTTATAAATTTCCCCATGCACGTGGAGAGTAGCAAAAGTATATCTACTATCCATATAGATGTTTACAGTCCTTCCCGTAGTCAGGGGCAGGGCCTGAGTGAGAGCTATAAGCTCTGCACATTGAACAGAGTCTCATGTCCCAATGCCTGGGCCCGTATTACCTGTAGATCTTGATTTACTATGGCCGTGCCAGCCTAGCAAACTCCATCCAGGATGAAACTGCTCCCATCTGTGAAGGGAGTTTCTTCTGTGTCTGGCAGAGGCAGTCCTTTAGATCAGGCCAATGTCCCTGCTGGGCTGAAATAATCTCCAAGTGATCATGAAGCCGCTGGGTAAGGTTATCATCTGGGAGCAACGTGGCTGGGTTTAGGACCATGGCTTTTTGAATCTAGGAACCAAGGCTGATCTAGTAACAGGACCCAGTATTGGGTTAACCTGGCATTTGAGAGCCACTTCTCAGGAGTCCCGTAAAATAGCCCATCAATTACCTGTGGGGCTTCAAAGGTTAAATCTTAGCCAAAGGTCAGCTTATCAGTCTCTTTCATCAGAAGGCCACAGCCGCCATTGTCTGTAAACACGTTGGCCATTCGGCTGCTATCAGATCCAATCATTTAGACAAGTAAGCAAGGCTGCTACTGGATTCAATTGTTTAGGCAAGTAAGAAATCTGTCTCTTCCATGGGCCCAACTGTTCAATCAAAACTCCTTTTGCATACTTTGCTTATTAGCCAGGAAAAGCTGAAAGGGCTTAGTAACATCAGGAAGGGCAAGTGCAGGGGCCATGGTCAGAGGCTGTTTTAAGTCATCAAATGCCTTTTGCTCCACCTCTGTTCAGACTAATGGCTCGTGTGTCCCTGCACTGGCTGTATACAAAGGTTTAGCCATCTCAGCCAATCCTAAAATCCAAAGGCGACAGTATCCCACAGAACCTAGAAATTCTCTCATTTGCTTCTCTGAGGTAGGGGCAGGAATTTTTAGGATTCCCTGTATCCATTTTGCTGAGAGAGACCACTTATCTTCTGGGGAGTCCTGGCTATTGTAGACCTAGAGGGCAATATAAGTTCCTCCCTATTCTTTCCTTTAAATCCTTTCAGTCTCTGGATCTTTTTTCTAATGTCTGGGGCCGGCTGGGCTACAAAGGCCAAATTCATAGCCCTCCAGTTTTCATTTGCACACAGATCAATAGGCTAAAAGACAGGTATGCTTCTAGGAGGCATTCTAGGAACACAGCAGGAGACTGAGGAGCCCTGCTGAATCACGCTTACCTTGGACAAATTCATAGGCTTCCTAGCAGTCCCTCATAACCTGGCTAGGAGATGCTGGCGATAGGTGTTCAGACTCAGCCTACCTGTAGCAGCATTCGGGTCCTAGGAGGGGCAGGTAGTAGGCAAAACGTGGGTGAGTTGGGCCTGTCCATCCAGCAATGTGTCACCCTTGGGCCCAAGGACCAACTTTTGGGTCTTGCTCAGGATTTATTCAAATTCTTCAGACTTGAAAAGACTCTGCAAGAGTTGCTGACAATCATCCCAAGTAGCCTGGTGGGTAAGAAAACAGACTCCAAAAGGAATGTAAGAGCTTACGATTTTTCTGAAAAAGAAGATTGTGACATTCCCATTGTATATATCATTAGTACCTATATAAGGCCTCCAAGAGTGACCTCCCAGGGAATAAGAGTAGGCCCACAAAAGACTCAACATCATCCGAGTATAGTCCTCCCAGGGGTGGACCCTGGAATTGCACTGGGAAAGTCACAGGGTGACAGAAAAAGCGAACCAATAACTCAGCAGGTTTAGTGCTTTGCAGCCATCAAAGGCAAAAATCATAACTGGTCTCTAATCAGTCAGACCTCTGAGGGGTGTGACAGCTCACCTTATTAAAGAAAGGAAAATGCCAGCGGTCAGAGTGGTCCTCTGGCAAACATATTACAGTAGTGTGGCCAACAAGGCAATCAGAAGGAGGATACCCTAAATGGCAGAGGAGGCTCTGAAATTCCTTATCCAAGACCTGCTTGGGCAGCATCCTCAAAAAGAGGGCCCCAACCTGCGCAGACAAAGGGGTCTTGAAGTCAGGGACTACAACAGAGGCAAAACAAGTCTTCAAGAAGGACTTGTAGGAAGAGAGAGAATCTGGCCAGAAGGGAGTCAGTCAGACATCAGAGAGATAGATTCAAAAGATGAACAAGAGGAGGGATCCCAGAGATAGATTCAGAGATTCAGAAGACAAATTAGGGGAGAGGGCCTGTCATTGAGCCTGGGACACTGGATTGCCTCAGGGGGTGCCTTCCCCAGGGTCTTCGACTGGCAAGACTCATCAGGGCTGGAGACTAGTCCAGGCTCCTGTGGGTGGATCTCACTTTAATCGGCAATGCTCACATATTCCAAAACCAGGCAGACTCCCTATAGTGCAGCTTCTCAATCCCTGCACTAGTCCAAAATACAGATAGGGGAACAAACATCGCAAAAACACAAAAGGTGAACAGAGCAATTCTTGATGCATGTACCATAAAATTGAAAATGAAGCATGTTCCATTTTACCTTTTTTTTTTTAACCTAAACTTTATGTACTTAATATCACCTTAGAGGAACTAGGCATGGAGGGAAGCTTTCAAGTTAAGCACAAAATGGACTCCAAATTCAGCTGCCGTGTCTGGAGAAAAAGCAAATCTGAAGTGAAACAACATACAAGACAAAGGGGTCGCTGGCTTTGATGATGAAGTTCCCATGATATTATGGACGACCTGAAAGCTAAACAGTACTAAGCACAGGGGTTTAACACAGAACAGACACTGAATAACAAACTGAGACAACAATGAACAAAACATATTCAAACCAAATCCTATCCCGACATCTCGGGTTAGGATGGAGGCCGAGGTTATGTCATGTCTGACCCTCGGGATTCTCCCCAAAACAAATGCTGCAACACAAAGACAAAATATTCCCTGGTGTGCACAAACAAAACTGAAAGTGAGACGATGGCCTCACACCGGCGGCAGGAGCGACCCTCCTCGTCTCCCCAAATTTGCAGATGGGATATTATCCCTACAGAGCAGGTCCGGAAGTCTTCTGAGCCCTACAGCCTGAGGTTTCCTAGCGCGTCAGCCAGAATCCCAGCAGGCTGATTACAGATTGTTAATACAGAAAGCCAAGGCTCTAAAGAGAGGTAGAGGGCGACTGTCCCATGTCGAAGAATCCAAGTCCCAACAGCAGAGAAAGTGAAACAGACACACATACTCTCTTAAATTTTACCAGATACAACAGAGAAGCACTTGGCCGAGTCCCCCCTACCAGGGGACGTTCAGATGAGGAGGGCTTCCAGCCCCCCTCCAGAAGGGGATTGTAGAGCGTCCTCCAGGATCCCCGTGACCACAGCGATATGGCACGTCTGCCCGCTGTTAACTGGTCGCCACTGCAACTACAGACACAGAAACAAAAGTAAAGAAATCAGGTTACTCACAGAGTTGTCCGTCACAGTTTTAAGAAGAGGCCTCCGATCCGGGTTGAGTTTTGGGTTCTCTCAGGGGCCTCGCATCCCCAATGAGCCCCCAAATATAGGACCCCAAATTAGGATCTTCGAGGAGAGAGGCCCCAGAGAGAAACCGAGTCGCAGATTGATGCAATAAACTTGAGGCTTTATTTCCGGCACCAGGGTCAACCCTCCATAGAGTCTCCCTAGCAAGGGAAGGAAGGCAACCCCGAAGGAGAGGGGCTTGGGGTTTTTATACAGTTTAAGGGGTGGCAGGAAGGCACAAGGAAACTAAGTTTCAACCATCCTTCTCTTCAGAGAACCCCCCCACCCAGGTCAGGAAATTGAAACTTGAGCAAACTTAATTATACAGGAACTTTAAACAAGCATTGTAACACTTCAAGTAAAGATTTTGAATTGTTAGTGAGCTCCAAGCATTCATAGGGAGGGGAGGAGGAGGTGGTAGCGTTCTTCAGAGTTACCTGGGGATCTTGTTAAAAATGCAGATTCGCATTCAGGAAGTCTAGAGTGGGTTCCAAGTTGGTGCCTTTCTGCCACCTTTGGTGCTGCTGGTCTGCAGGTGGGGAAGGAATTTCCCATCTGCCCTCTGAAGGTTCAGGAACAGAGTAGGCTGAAATAAGCTGAGGGTGGGCTGCTTAACAGGAGAAAAGGCACAGCTGTACTTACATGTCCAGGGGGCATCACAGGAAAGTGAATCCCCAATAGCCCAATGAGATTCAGAAGCTTATCAGCCCTCTTCCTAGGCTAGGGAAAGTGGGGCCTTAGGCCTTTTTGAGAGGGAGTAAGTGATTTAGGGGACAGACAAATAGGCCTGAAGAACAGACAGTAGTTTGGGACAACCTTCCCCTGGGCTCTGGATATAGTGTCAACTCTAGTCTTTCCTGTGAGTTAATCTTCGGAACCTTCTGGAGGATGTGGTCTGTAGGGAAACTTCAGAGAAAGCCCTTTCCTGTGCTTCAGGAGGTAAAGAGGCCCGAGAGGCAGTGGAGGAGGAAAGCACTCAGAGGGAACTTGGTGCCAAAGCGCTGTACTTTTGTGTACTGTTTGCTGAGCCTCAGCAAGTCTGTGATGTTATAGGTTGTTGTTGTTGTTAGGTGCTGTTGAATCGCGTCAGACCCATGGTAACCCTTATAGGGTTTTCAATGGCTGATGGTTTTGGGATTGCCTCTGGAGTGGATTGCCATGTCCTTCTCCCACTTTTGTGGTGCTGGGAATCGATCTCCGGACTTCAGAGATGGCAGAGCAGCACCCTACCAACTGAGCTAAATCCCAGCCCAACATTATAGGTAGTAAGTCTTAAATTCAACAGGTCCAAACTAAAGTCCCCACAATATGTGTCAAACCTACTCTTCCCTATTTCTTCCCCTTCCCAGTTAATGATTTTGCCACCTACACTCCTAAGAACTAACTGAAAAATCATCTTTTATTCTGTTTCCTTCCTCTGCTCTATGCCATAGGCACTAAGACATGAGTCTATTTGGGAACAGTTTCTTGAATTTGTCCTTCCCCTTGTGTGTCTACCAATGCCCTCTGCATTCAGATCCTTAGCAGCTCTCACGGATTTTTTAACTCCAGAGCATCTTGGCCCCAGAAGATATATATACTTCTTTGAGTTACCTTCCTAAGCCCCACTGTGGTTGTGACATTCACTCTTTTTTTCTTTCTTTCTTTCTTTTTTTTTTTTTTGTTGTTGTACTGGGGGTTGAACCCAGGGCCTCGTGCCTCCATGCTTTGAAAGTGCTGGACCACTGAGCTTTGCCCCCAGCCTTTTTTTTTTTTTTTTTTTACTTTTTTGAGACAGGGTCTCGCTAAGTTACGCAGACTGCTTCTGGTCTCGAACTTGCGATCCTCCTGCCTCTGCCTCCTGAGCTGCTGGGATTGCAGGTGTGCACCACTGCACCCAGCAACATTCACTTCTCTGAAAGTGTCCCATTGTTTTACTGCCTGCATTCCAAGTTTGCAGTAGGACAAGCAGAGACCACAGCATTTGCTCCAGCCTTTTCCCCTGCTCCCAAGGGTCACATCTCCTTGGAATGGAATGTCAGTGCCACCTGTCTACATCACCCCACCCACAGTTCCCCAAACCCCTTGACCATGTGACTGTATCTTTGCTCCTCTTGTCATCACTGCCTGGAATGCCTATCTTCTCATTCTCCTAGCAGCCCTGGAATCCAGTTTCTGCTTCTGCCACTCTTCTGTGCTACCTTTAGCGCGTCTCCTCACTAGAGCTTGTGACCTCCCTGAGCTGTGCTCCCAGAGCAGATCCTACTTACGGTGTTGTGGTGGAGTTGCCTGTGTTATTCTTGCCCGCTAAATTCCAGCTCTACTTCATCTGGGTGTATCTGCAACTTTATTGTTTAGCATCATGTGGAGGAAAGTAGGTTTTCACTAGGTATTTGTTGGCTCAATGAAAAACCACATATTCTGTAGACAAACAGCATTACATTTCACGTGTTTGCAGCAGGGAGAAATTACGTCAGCTGTGTACATTGGCCAGTAGGAGGAGAACCTGCCTACTCCCTCCTTCATTTTGCAGTCGCTTCTGTCAATACGGAAGCCATAGCCACCATGGGAGTGGAGCACTTGAAATGCGTTTTTCTAAACTGACTTGTGATGAAAATATAAGTTACACATAGAATTTTAAGGACTTGGGACAAAATAAAGGATTTCAATAATTTTTATATTTATTATATGTTACAATGATTGGGTAAATGGGCAAACATATTAACACTAATTTTTCCTTGTTTATTTTTATTTATTTTTATTTATTTCCCATTTTAGTTCTATTGGTTATCACTGTTCTAAAATAATGTACTTATCACATTCAAAACCACTCTGGAAAGTTCCCTACCATCCCTCAGTTGTATCTTCTAAGATTCTGTTGAGTATTTATTGCTTAGTTATGTTTTCACTCTTAGGACTTCTTTTAGGGGAAAAAAAAATATGTTCATTTGAATGAACTACTGGTGAACTCAGTTCTCGGTTTGTGTCTTTGAGATGATTTTTTTTCCATTACCATATGTCAAATATTGATACCACTAAAAAAAACTAAAAAAAAATTTTTTTTTTTTTTTTTTTTTAACTATGACCTAAGGAACACTGGGGCTGGGATTTAGCTTACTTGGTAGAGCACTGCTTTGCAGTCTCTGCGGTCCTGAGTTTGATTCCCAGAACTGCAAAAATGAGAAAAGGACATGGTAATCCACTCCCAAGACAGTCCCGAAATAATCAGCCAGTGAAAACCCTATGAGGGTTGCTATGAGTAAGACACAACTCTTGACAACACCTAACAACAGCAGCAACAACAACAACAGCAACAACAACAACAAGAATGATGAGAAATGGGAAATAGAGATGGGTATTGTAGTGTTTGCCCTGCAATTTCAGCACTTGGGAGGCTGAAGCAGGAGGATTGCCAGTTTGAGGACATCTTAGGCTGCCTAGCAAGACCCTGTCTGAAAGAAAAGAAATGGAAAGTGAGAAATTTTGGTATAGGATCTGCAGTCCACATCCTCAACCCTGCTGTCCACATAGTTTCTCACACTGGTTCAAAATCATAATATGTTGCACAGTCATTACCACTTTCTGCTTAATCAGCTTATCAGTATTTAAAGCTTAAGGATTCTATCCCTTAAAAGCTTTTCTTTTTCCAGTTTAAACTTGAGGTGCCTAAGGAAGATTTTTTTCATTGCTTAATTTCTGTAATCATGAATTCCTTTTTCAGTACATCCTTAAACAGATCTCTAAGTAACAAACAGATAAAAACACAGCTGCTGGCCTCGCTCTGTGGTGCATGCCTATAATCCCAGGAGCTGGGGAAACAGAGCCAGGAGGATTGAGGCCTGAGGCAACCTGTGTGACTTAGTGAGACTCTAACTCGAAGACTCAAAATAAAAAATAAAAAATGGGCTGGAGGTACAGCCCAGCGGTAGAGCACTTGCAAGTATGTGCAAAGCCTGGGTATAACCCCTAAGTGACCCCCCCCCCAAGCTTCCATGGTTGAGGGGTAGGTGGGGACCCAGAGAGAACCTTCCCTGCCACTTTATCTTCTCTTTTAAATAATGAAGCACTAAGGCAAAGTGGCAGGCTGAATTAAGGCGTTAAGGTGAAAAGTCAGCGTTGACAGATTAGAGTTGTATGAGTTTTAGAATAGGAAGAAACATGAGGTATTGTCCTTCCTTTTGTAGGATGAATGTACCTGTCATGCTCAAACAATGAACAGTAGAGCTGGAGATAGGCCAAATTCTTTTGTCTCTGGATAGATAATTTTCCAAAGTACTCTGTTATAATAACATAAGAAATAGTCTTTCTTGGGCCGTTAGTATGGGCTAAAAAAGATGAGGGCACTTCAGCTATAAGAACCTCCTGGAGATAAGATATGGGTACATATACTGTGATTCATAGAGCAATAGCCCCAAGTGAGGGTTAGGGGAATGCTTAGGAGGTCACTAATAAATTTCTCTCCTTTCCTGTCTACTCCACTGCTTATTGCAGTGCACTGATTAGGGTTTAAAATGGCCCAATGAATTATGCAAAAACTGTTTCTGCAAGAGAGGCTGTCTTGCAGCCTAATGCAGCACAGATGGAAAGATCCTCTTTTAATCATTGTTCTCACAGTACTTGGAAGCTTTTTGAGGAATAAGCACTCAGAAGTGGAAGTGAATGGCCTTCAACAGTAAATGAATTCCTTCTACAGAGAGGAACTGAAATGTATTTGTGATGCAGATGGTTGCCCTGTGTTTGAATGTGCATCCTTGTCATTTGAGATTCATACTTAGAAGCAAAATGTCTCTTGAAATACTTGGGTTTTACAAAGTTCTGCTGGAGAAATTATTTCTGTGAGCCTGCCTCAACATGCATTATTATTATTAGTAGTAGTATTTTTTAAAAAGTGACAATGAGTGTTTAAATACCAGTTCACTCCAATGAAGAAAACATGTAAATTGCCTCTCTCTTTCTCTGATCCTTAGTTACTACTGAAGAGATGGAATTAGTTAGCATCCCCTTACTTTTATTAGTTAGCATAATATTAATGCAGATGATCAGCAAAGGCTTTTTGAAGAAGCCGAGCCATGGAAAGCAATTAATAACAGTGCTCATTTTCTCAGTAAGGAAGAAAAACCATTTATGATTAGACTTCTTACTTTCTTATCCGTGCTAAGGACCTCCTACCAGGGTCTAAACAGGTACCTGTTTCTAAAATCATAAAGCTTTCTCTTGTAAAGCAAGAACAAATCTTAAAAAGTCTGCAAAAGAAACATTTCAGAAAAAAGATGATCTGCTGTTACCTGTGGGTAGTTCTGATTCAGATGCCCATAAAAAAAATGTACTATAGCTTAGTATTTGGGAGGCTGAGGCAGGAGGGTCATGAGTTTGAGGCCACCCTGGGCTATTTAGCCAGATCCTGTGTCCCCAAATCAAGTCAAAACAATAATGACAATAAAAACCAAAATGTGTACTATAGATTGTGTTTCTGGGTCACTGCTTTTTAAAATACAGGAGGAGGGGAAAGTAAAGGAATACTATTCAATTCATTAACCAACTCAAGGTATTATAAAGGACCGCGTTAAAACTATTCCCAGCGATGGGATTAATGTAAAGAGGACACTGATGAATTTTTTGCTTAGAGGAAACAAGTTTAAATTAAAGGGAAGTAAAGTTGACTCAAACAACAGGAAGACTCTGGAGAGCTTTATAAAATTAGAACAAGGTATACCAAGAGGCTGGAATTTCCCTTCTTACTTCCTCTTACTGCTTTATTTTTTCCACTTTCTGGCATCTTGTCATAGCCCGGTTTTTCTGGATGTGAGCCCTGCAACACCTGGTGTCTTTGCACACATCTAGCAAGATCATGCTGCCCTGCCTTGTTCTTATCCTGTGTGCCAAATCTCCTCTATTAGAGTGCAGACCTGGATCAGGAGTGAAAGAAACCCATTGCTGTTTTCCACTTTGGACATCAACATTTATAACACCTTGCAATTAATGGGGAGTCAGTATTTCTTGAATGAATGTCTGAATTGTAACTTAGTGGTTTGTTTATTAGTAACAAGCAAGAGCACAAGTTCTCTAGTTTTACTGTAGCCAAACAATGAAATCTTGACTTCATTTCAAGTCCACTATTCTTTTAAGTGTGCCCTTTGTTTCTTAAATATAAGGACTGGGGGTCTAGCTCCATGGTAGAGCCTGCACTTAGCTTATGCAAAGCCCTGGGTATAAATTTTCTAGCACTAACTAAAAAGGGGAAAATATACATTATGTGTATATATTTCATTTATTATATTTTAAATATGTTACTTATTTATTTTTGCTGTTCTTGGGGGTTTAACCCAGGGTCTCTCACACACTTTGCTCATACTCTACCACTGGGCTATACCCCAGCACATTTTTTATTTTGGGTTAGGGTCTCACTAAGTTGTACAGGCTACCTTTGACCTAGAACTCATCATCCTCCTGCCTCTGCGTCCCAGGTTGCTGGGCTTACAGATATGCACAACTGCACCTAGCTATTAATTTCTTTTAAACCACAATTATGGTTATTTAAAAAAATAAAACCTAAATGTAGAATTCTACTTAATATCTGTGAAGGAGGACCAATGAAGAAATTTAGGCATGGTTGTTCAATGAAACTTTCTGTTCAGAAAGCAATTTGATTACGAGTTAGGAAAACCAACACAAGTTTGTGGCCACCCCAGTCTACATAGAAAGTTCCAGGCTAGCCTGAGCTACACAGCAACTCTATCTCAAAAACAGAAAGAAAAAAAAATGAGAAAAATGAGCATTCTATATTACATTGGCTTGCACATGCAAGTATTCTTAGGGTTTTGAGATATTTGTCTATAAAAGCTATGCATTTTACTTTATAGGACCTGCTTCAGTGAGTAACTACAGTCATTAATAAGGTAGGAACCCTTAACAGTTGACCCTTAAACACCTGAATTATAAAAATAAAAATAAAACAGGAAAAAATTCTAAGTCTCAGATCTTTACCATAGAACATCTGACAACTTAGATCTTTCTATAGACATAGCCTGGCAAGATAGAAAAGGAAGTTCTGTCTTTGATGTCATGATCTACGCTGGCTTCCATGCCTGTGGGTCCCACTGCACAAATACAGACTTGTGCCTTGGAGGGCATTACATGATCTTTATCCTTTCATCATCTTCTTTTAGAACTTCCTCAGTCTCGTCTGGTCTCTAGACTATTCAGTAGCTTATTGATTAATTTCTTTTGAAGTGATCACCTTCTGAGACAGCAGTTCTTTCTTCTACCTTTCTTTCTCAGTGAGCAGAGGATATCAGTACTATATCCGGCTGAGGTGTGAAGTCCTAGGAATCATGATCAGTGCAGAATTTGGGACTCAGGAGAATTGATCTAGGAGGCTGTATTTTGAGGAGAAATAGAGATCAATCAACCTGGATTGTCTCTTTATAGGGACTGAGCAAGGCAGAGGATCCAGTCCAGGAGCAATGGGGATAGCCAAGGAGAACCAAAGGGATGAAAATGGAAGATGAAGATGGTACTCCTTGAGCTGGGTACTGGTTAGCATGAACTTTTTCTAGAGTGTCAACACAGCCTTGGGGTATGGCTAGAGAGGGAACTCTTAGTGGCATGAACTACTTTTGGATTTAACCTATTTCAAGTTCCACATGGAATGGTTAAGTGGGAGTTTTACTGCCCCATGTAAAAAGAGCACATAAGCTGTAGGCTAGTTTAAACCTAGTGATGAGTCTGAGAGGCAGGAAGGTGGCAGTTTCTTGAGAGGGACAGGGTAGGGGATAGGAATAAAGCTAAGACAGGTTCATAAACTTTCAAATTGGTGATGGGTTTATACCTCCTAGAATTTAACGTCTAAGTGGGTAGCATTTACTAGAGCTCAGTATGCCAAGAACTGTGCAAGGTTATATAATGCCCAGGAATTGCATAAATGATGTTTGAAAAAAATTTATTTACTTCTACCTTCTGTATTTGCTTTCCTTACACTTTGTAGGTTTAGGTCTCGCTGTCCTGAGAGCTCTGTTTCTGTCCTTTAAACAAAGCCCACTCGCTTTTACTAAAACCACTTGTTTTTGTTTCTTTGGACATTCAATTTATTTTTTTGGTCTCTCAAATGTTAAAGTTCCTGTCCCTCCGCCATGTCTAAACTGTATTTTACATTTGGAAATGGCCCTTAGTTTCCCGTGTTCTTATTCTATATATCTTCCATGCTACTTGTAGTCACACCTGTCTTGCATTGATCACCTCAGAGTTTAAAACATACTAACTAATAGGTGGTCTTAGATAATCTTGTTAAATCAAAACTCTGGTATAATAGGATTTGTTGAGCCACTACAGATACTAGTCAGGAAAAGAACCAGGTCTTGGAACAATTTCCTGCAACTTCTGGCAACTAGGCGAGGTAGCAGTCGAGAAAGTGTCTGCTGGACCTAGAGCTAAGAGTCCTTTTATAAGGAACATTTGGAGAAGGAAAGTGCAAGTGGTTTACATTGAACTTGCATTGACTATATACAAGAGGGACAGGATAATATAAAGTAGGAAAGCTCTGGGGTTGGAAGACAGTTCATAAGGAGAAGCACTTGTTGCTTCAGAATTGGCTGGAGTAGAAAGCACGATGCATAGAGGGTCACAATGAACTTTAGATTTTGACACAGATTCAGGAATATGAAATGGTTTCTTATTTTTAAGCTATAACTGCTAATGAATAATCTTCCCCCATCTCTCCTCCTCTCTGTCCTCTAGCTCTTGTAATTGAATTTGCGACATCTCAGATTCTTTTTTTTCTTCACATCAATCCCAATTAGAAAGGAAAAGTTGTTGCATACTTTTTACATAATGTACTTTGTGACTGCTGAAGATATTTGGTGGGAAACCTTATGGATGAATTGTTTCTGAGGTTGGCTACAATTTTGATTAGCTGGAAGGTATTTCTCCACTCCCTAAATCCCCCTAGTGGACTTGAATTTTAGCACCTGGCTTATAAAAATACTTCCTGCCTTCTCTACTTATCAGTGGAACATTATAGTATTTGAAGGTCATTTGGAGCTACCATAAAATTATACTACGCAGCTTACAGAAAGCAGCTTTCTTTTTTCCTGTCTAGATATTTGACTCACTATTTTTGCTGTTATTGATCTTTCTCCTCTTAAGATTCATCACCATTACTTTATACATATCTTCACCCTTTTTATCATTTAACGCAAACACAGATCCTTTCTAACATTGGTCTCCAGTATTTGACTGGTGGAAGGTTGGTTTTATATCCATAATAGCCTCATTGAGATACAAGATTCTCCACTGCATTAGAATAATCACAAAGAACTAAGAAGTAGTGAATAGTATTTTTGTCTTATTGATGATATGCTATGAATTTAGCTTTAGTTATTATCAAAATGTATGACTTTTTAAATTTGAGCTTTGCTTTATGTCCATGTTATTATTAGCATATGAAATTTGATGTTCATATGCATAAGTCCTGCCAAAGGAAGAGTTTTGCCCATCATAAGTAAAACCAAAATTATATTTGGTGCTATTCTGACATTAAATTAAGAACACCAGTATTCTTGTTCATAATTTTGTGTTCCGTCAACATGAATTTTGTTAGTACTTATACCATGGCAAGCGTTATGAGCCGGTAGCAACCCTCTTTATGAACTGGAGAGATGTCAGAATGTTATCATTTAGGGTTGGGACGATAGCTCAGCAGTACAGCACTCGTCTAAGCTCTGGGTTTGAGCTCTAGCACTCAAAAAAAAAAGTGTGTGTGTGTGTGTGTGTGTGTGTGTGTGTATGTGTGTACATATCATTTAGAAATCTGTAGTCAACAGCCAAAATGAAATTTGTAGCCAATATCTAAATACATTTCCCATATTTTGGATCTTGAAATATATTAAGTCCTGAGAGAGTTGCATCTTCATGTAAATTTATCTATTTCTGTTCATCCAGGTTTAAAGGAATATTGGCAGGCTGTTATGATGAGATTTTTGACTAATAATCATGATAGGGGACTGCAGAGTGATGAGTTTGAGAATTTCAGGTCTTTGGCCTTCATTAGTAAATCCCCTCTTCATTTCACTTCTCAGAATGTGTTGAAAATTTGATAGATTGCTCAGAAGGAAAACTAGAGCACAGCTTTGAAACTAAAAAGCCAAAAAAAAAAAAAAATGATTTCCCACATGCAGTAAAAATAAGTGGATAACAGATTAACCACAATTTTGGATGTTGATAATGGGCAGAGAGGAAGTGATATTCTTAATGGGGAAGGAATAATGAGTCACAGTAGGGCCTGAGAAGTTTTAGAAAAAATCCTAAGTCAGAGATCATGACCTAGAAATTCGTGCTATAAAGTTATCAGGCCACTAGTTCAATAAGGAACTGGAAAATTCCACCTATACCTGATGTTGCTATCATTTGTCAATCACCTCACACTAAAGGTTGAGAGAACTTAGTTCAACAGACATCTCTGGTAGGGTGCCCAACATAGAGTAAGACATTCAATTAATATTTGTTTTAGACATTGAGTTGCTAGAATAGAACGTTGGAATGCATGTTAAACTGTAGACCAAAGCTTGTTTGTAACTTAACATGAGTTATGGTCTGGCATGAAATCAGCCCTTCCTTTTGTATGTTTTATTCTCTTTAGGAAGCCTACTTTTAGACTGAATATCCAAGAGCAGAGTCACAGAGACATAGAGCAATTACCTTATTAATGTTAGGGTTTCTCCATTACCGACTCCTTTGCTTTTAGACTGAATATCCAAGAGCAGAGTCACAGAGACACAGAGCAATTACCTTATTAATGTTAGGGTTTCTCCATTACCGACTCCTTTGCTGGCTACTTTTCATATCTCTAATTTCTATGTTGTTGTTAGGTACCGTTGAGTCAGTATCTGACTGATAGCGACCCCGTATGCAACAGGCAAAACACTATTGCCAGTGCTTCTCTGCTATTCATAGGTTTTCAATGGCAGATTGATTTTGGGGAGTGGGTTGCCAGGTCCGTCTCCCAACTCTGCAGCACCTGGTGTTCCCAGGCGGTCTCTCATCCAAGTACTAGCCAGGCCCAACCCTGTTTAGCTTCCAAGATCTGACGGGATTGGATGCCACAGGGCTACAGCTGCAGGCAATTTCTATGTAGTTGTGTGCAATTAAATTTTAAAAAACACCTTGGAAGTTAAATGATAGTATTATTTCAGAAGCAGAAGTAATTAATAATTGAACAGTTTGCTTGAACCCAGGGATACTAAGGTAAAAACAATAGCAGCAGCAACATCAACAACAACAACAAAATGTGGATTCTTGCTCTGAGGACCACATGGTTTAGTGGTAGAGACACAAGCATGAATAGCTCATCACAGTGCAGGCTGTGGTAATGGGTACGGGAAGTCAGTAGAAGTGAGGTTATTCCAACCCCCACAGAGACAGGTACCAAGATATGAAATTGAGTAATGATGGCTGGAGAGCTTATGCTCAGAATGCAAAGGAGCTGCTGGTGTTTAGTTTCCAGGTGGTTGTGCAGCTGGCCATAACAAAAAGAGGAAGGAGTGCTGGAGAAATGCCAGCAGGCCCAGGGTGTCAGGTGGATACAAGTCATGGAGGCAGATGATGAGTGAAGTGGAAATACAAACTCCATTCGATATCCTTTGAACCAGTGTCCAAGATCTTGAGACTTTATGTCCAAGTCCCACTAAACATAGTTTCATTCTTAGGAGATGATTTTGATGTTAGGAACCCGTTGCTCCCCTTTGGCTAATTGTTGAGTTGTGCCTCCGAGAGGAGGAAAAATGACCTTCTGGGAGAGTTTGAGGGAGCTGAGGAAAAAAGAAGATCCACTCCTACCCAGAACCAGTGCTCTAAAATAAGACTTATGTCTAGAGGCAGTCTACCCTCTTAGGTACACTATGTCTGTACCACGCTGGTGGCTGTTCTTGTCAGGTCTGGGAAGCTGAGCAGGGTCGGGACTGTTTAGTACCTGGATAAGAGAAGACCAGCTGCTGTAGGCTTGGGAGAAGGACCTTGTAGCCCATTCGCAAAACAAAAAGCCATTGAAAACCCTATGAATAGCAGAGAGGCATTGACACAGTGCAGGGCATGTCACAGTGTTGGAGAATGTTTCGTCTGTTGTACATAGGGTCACTATGAGTTGGACCCAACTCAACAGCACCTAACAGCAGTATGACTATTCCTAAAAAGGAAGTGAATTTTTGTTACTTGTACTGGCTGCCCTTTCCATATCCTTTCTGTTTGCAACTTCCCTCCTTTCTCCCCGACCTTGTGGTTGTAGCTGCCTGCATTCTTATTCTTTTAGTGATGCTAAAGAAGTATAATGAAAGCACTTATAAAAAGGAAACAAAGATAGGTGAATTGGCTTTGCCATATTTTTCTGTGAAAGTGATAAAGCTAAGTTTTTAAAGCTAGACCTCAGTAGTGTCACCAGTGGACTTTTCTTCTCAGTTTTGTTTAGGTAATGTGTAAACAGAGGATAATGCATTAATGGGCTCCCTGCTTTGCTATATGTCCAAAGTGGGTAGACCCTTTGAAAACCTCCAATGCACACTATCTTGGATATTAAGTGACTTTTGTTTGTAATCAAAAAAGCTGAAAGACATGAGCCAAATTTAAGTTTTTTCCCCCAAAGTGAAAGGGTAAGATATGTAAGCCATAAAGGAAGTTAGTTTACATGAAATGTGAAAATTAGCTTGGTAGATTCTTAACACCATAGCAGTTGGGGTGGGTAGATACAAGAGATTCTTTCCCTGGGTTCTGATGGCCCATGAGTGTGGGCAGGGAGCAGTGTGGGATTGCTTTCTAACCAACTTCTCTCTGCAGTCAGGCATTGTCAGTGTTCTTTTTCCTGAATGTCAGAGCCACTTCTAATAATTACTCCTTTCAGCTAAACAATGGTAGGCATTCACTTCCAGGGGAAAGAAAATGACTTGGGTCATTCATAGGCAGCAGCTCTTCACAGTCATTCAAATTGAGTATATTTTGATGGACAGGGCCATTACATAGTATTAATAGCTTTACCATGCACCATGGTCCTGATTACTTCTTTAATATCACTGCTGCAATGAAAGAGAAAACTACACATTATAAGCACGCTTTTTTCCAACACAGAGGTAATATAGATGAAGAAGCAGAATGAATTAAGAGAAAATTTTTACAAAACAAAGTTTTTTTTTAAAATAGGTTATATGTGAGGTCATGCCTCAGCATGACATCAACCATATCTTAGAAAGTATAGCAGCAAAGGTTTTTCATGCATTTTCAAGAGGTCTGATTTGGTTTTTAAGTGTATTCTTCTCTTGATAAATATAATGCTGCTGTTGCTCTTAGGTGCCATCAAATTGGGTCTGACTCAGAGCAACCCAATGCAGAAGAGAAGGACACACTCCCCGACACTGTGCCATGCCCTGCACCATGTCAGTGCAGTTCTCTACTATTTATAGGATTTTGGATGGCTGATTGTTTCAGGAGTGGGCTGCCAGGACCTTCTCCCATTTTTGTGGTGCTTGGGATTGAACCCAGGGCCTTTGAGAATGCAGATCAAGTGCTCTACAAACTGAGCTAAACCACAGCCCAATAAATATAATGGTTATTTAAAAATGCCAATTATACTGGGCACAAAGGTGCATGCCTATAATACCTGCAACTTGAGAGGCTGAAACAGGAGAATTGTCAGTCTGAGGCCAGAGGCAGACTGCTCAATTCGTGAGACTCGGTATCAAAGTTTTTAAAAAGGGAGGAAGGTTGATGCTGGGGTACAGCTAAGTGGTAGAGCATGTGCCTAGCATGGGTGAGGCCTTGGGTTCAACTCCCCAGCACTGTAAGAGAGTAAATAAATAAGTATGATTTTTTAAACATGCCAATTTAAGACTCTGTCAACAAGATCTTTTTTAGTCTAGGTATGTGCATTATCTTGTTGAAAAGTGAAGAGGATTTGAAACATTTACTGATGAAGATCAAAGAACACAGCCTTCAGTACAGATTGCACCTCAACATCAAGAAAACAAAAGTCCTTACAGCTGGGTCAGTAATCAACTTTGTGATAAATGGAGAAAAGATTGAGGTTGTCCAGGATTTTGCTCTACTTGGTTCTATGATAAGCACCCATGGAAGCAGCCATTAGGGAATCAAAAGATACATTACATTGGGAAAAGCTGTTTCAAAAAACCTCTTTGATGAATAGTAAAGATATCACACTGAGGGTGGAGGTGTGCCTTGGCATTTCCAGTTGCATCATATGCTTGTAAAAGCTGGACAGCAAATAAGGAAGACAAGAGAAGAATCGATGTTTTTGAATTATGATGCTTGAGACAAATATTGAATATACCATAGACTGTCAAAAGAACCAACAGATCTGTCCTAGAAGAAGTGCAACCAGAGTGTTCCTTGGAAGCAAGGATGGTTATACTGCATCTTACATATTTTGGACGTGTCAGGAGGGATCAATCCCTGGAGAAGGACATCATGTTTGGGAGAGTGGTAGGCCAAGAAAAAAAAAGAAAAAGGAAGACCCTCAAGTAGGTGTATTGACACAGTGACTGCAGCAATGGGCTTAGACATAAAAAAAAGTTTATGTGCATGGCACAGTGTGTTTTGTTCTGTTATACATAGGGTTGCTATGAGTTGGACCCGACTCTCAGCACCTAACAACTACAATAATGTGCATTATAATCTCAGAAAGATGGAGTCATCCACTAAAAAAAGTTCTATCACCTTGAGTCTCTTTGGTGTAATAAAGTGACCACTGAAGAAGAAATAAGAATTTACGTAGATTGCCTCTAGCCTTGAACCTATGATCCTCCACCTCCTGATTTGCTGGGATTACAGATGTGAGCCACTATACCCAGCTAGAAGGGAAAATGTTAATCTTGGTGTTATGTTTGATGGATGAGTTTGGGGAAGATTTAACCGTGAAGTCTCATTACCTCATCTAGAAAATGATGAGAAAGTTTTAACTATCTGAGATTCAAAACTGTTTTAATATTTATGTTTCAATAATTATGACCATAGAAAATATACTTAGTCACTGTTGTTAAGTACCATCAAGTCAGGTAAGTGGATGATAAGATAATGATATGAACTCTTTTTTTTTCCCAAACAGACCATAAAAACAAAATTAAACCGTATTCTTTTGTCTTATATCCAATTATGTGTCTTGCACGGATATAAGTGTAAGATAAGAAACATACATGAGAGAAAGTGTAGTTTTTATTTTTTTTATTTTTGAAGGGATCTTTAAGAAAATAAAACAGAAAACTAGGATCTAATGTCAGACAACTTCAAGAAAACAGACTTTGGGCCACAAAAAAATGCCTCTGGAAGCAAAAGAATAAGAAAACAAACCAGATAGGAAATGTTATAATAAGACTTGTAGGGGCAACAGAAATTTCCCCTTCACCTTTCAAAGGTCCACTGAAACAAACTGATAACTGACACATTACCCGGCAATGTGGGTCCAGGAAGCTGTTCTTTGTGTTCAGCATTTAAAGGAATTAAGGAATAATTATGAAGGAAAACTGAAGCACCTGAAGAAGTTTAGATAAACCTGGAAGAGAACTCGGAGAAACCTTGGTTCTTTGGATGAAATGGCATAAGAATATTCCCCGGGGAATGAAAATCGAGAGAGAGAAAGAGAGAGAGAGAGAGAGAGAGAATGAGAGAGAGAGAGAGAGAGAGAGAGAGAGAGAGAGAACAGAAGAAAAGTTAAGCAAGCTTTTTAGAAGGAAAAGTATCTTGGATACAGAGGATGGTGGCTCTGAGAGAAGTGGGAGGCAAGAACACCAAGAGGAGGAGGTGGAGAGAAGAGAGACAGCAAGCATGTGTTGTTCCCTCTAGTTATGTTTAAAGTTGGGCACACCCAGCGTGACATCAGCCCTGGATAGCTAGTGTGCTGTAAGCCCTCATCACAGGAATGGGATCTCTGCTTAGGAAAGCCCCTTCTTTAGTAATCTTTTGTGGTTTACATTGTATGGGGCCTAGGGTCTTCATTTTATAAAATGGTTTAATGGACTTGTTTGGCATATTTTAAAAGAATGAGCCAGTAGATGTCTTGGAAAGGTCTGCTTTTATTTATACTCAGGCAACTAATGATCTCAGATTAGGGCGTGTAGTCTATTAGAACAGTGTCCTTCCAATGTCCTTTTTAGTATCCTGGGAGGTTTGTCTCATACATGGCTTCATTCATCATCTGAATGCAGGAGCCATTTTTAATCCCCCTTTCCTCCATTTTTCCTGCTAATATCTGACCTATCTGCCTAACCGATTAAAAGGAAAAGAGGTATATACACTTTTGTTTTGTGTGTGTGTGCGTGTAGGAGAACACAAGAAAATATGCAACTCAAAGGTTCAGATGGTGGAACCTTAAATGCTTTCTTCATGGTGGTGGTGGTGGTGGTGGTTATGGGTGCTGTAGGCACTTTTAGATGGGTTGTTGTTGTTGTTGTTAGGTGCCGTGGAGTCGGTATCCGACTCATAGCGACCCTCTGTACAACAGGGGAAACACTATTGTCAGTGCTTCTCTGCTGTTCATAGGGTTTTCAATGGCAGATTGATTTTCGGGAGGGGGTTGCCAGGTTCTTCTCCCAAGCCTACAGCTTCTGGTGTTCCCAGGTGGTCTCCCATCCAGGTACTAACCAGGCCCGACCCAGTTTAGCTTCCGAGATCTGAAGGGATCGGATGCAACAGGGCTATGGCTGCAGGCTTTAGATGGGTAGTAAAGGATTTTTAGGAAAAATGAGCCCCAAAGAGCAGACCATGGCCTGGGACAAAGCTGCTGTCGGCTCTGGGGAGGTAAGCAATAAGTTAAGGAGAAGGGCAGAACTTTGCTGTGGATAAAAGTTGTCTGATTATACAGACAAAGTCTCCCAGGTAATCTCTTAGCTTTCCCCTCAGAAGAATAGGTGGAAAGTCTGTCTTGGTGTGATGAGGACTTTTAGTCTCTTCTCTTCTCCAGTGGTTAATATTTGCTGATTATTTGATGAGATTCCTAGGGAGAGGGTTTAAAACAATTGCATTTCTTTTGGAAGAAGTTTGTTCAGATAAAAGACCTTCAGTCAAATAAGGAAACTTCACAGAGTCCATCCATGCTTTGAGGCAGAAGGAAATAAGAGAAGGTTAGAAAGTCCTTGTTTTTGAGGCAGCTTCTAAGGCCTTGCCAATTTGCTTTAATTCAAAAGTGCTTAGCATGCAAACAAACAAACAAACAAACCTATCCTTTGGAAGGTATTGTTTTCTGAGCCCCAGTAGGGTAGGGTAGAAATTGGACCAGATAGTTGAATATGAGTTCAAAGGCACATCTTAGTTACAAATAAATCTACCTTGAGGTGGTTTTAGGAAGAGGGCACAGATCACAAAGGAGCATTAAGGGAAACAGACATCTTCAAATACACTGGCCAATGGGAAAAACTGCTACCACTTTGTATGTGATGGATACAAAGAAAATGTTAAGTAAGGAGCTAAAAAACCCCTAAAGTCAACAGACCTTTATTGGGAGAAGCTTCAGGGGCTGTCTCTAGCGAAGGGAGAGCAGGGAGAGCAGCGCCAGGGGAAGAAGGAGTGAGGATTTTATGGGCTCTAGGTGGGAGGGGGAAGGAATAATTGGGTATTGTATGGGGATAGGTAGGAAGTGGGTGTGTGGAGAGTTCTGATAGGCTGGAATAGTTGCCAGGCGGGGCAGATTTTCCAGTCAATTTTGGCGGGCTTTTTCACCGGCTTTTTCAGACTGGGAGATAGTGGGTAGAAGGAGGTACCTCCTTCTAGGGAGGAGCCGTCTTTCACAGGTCCTGCACTAGCAGCAGAGAATGAGGATCCTGGTCCCCATGATAACCAGGACCTAGTACTCGCCCTCAGGGAGCACCAAGCACCTCCATGGGGCACATGCATGGAGCTGTGCACTGGGGGCCACCAGAGACTCCAGCCTCTGGCACCCTAGGGCTATGTGGGGCAGGGCGTTCTGTTGGAGGAGAGTAGAAACCCTGCGCCTGCCTAACAGAAATGATTATAAAGACATTGGCAAGGAGGGCTGTCTAAGTAATGCTTCTTTCTTTGTCATTATAGTATAAATTAAATATGGATATATCATTGGGATAAATCCCAGTTTTTATGAAAGCCTGCAAAACTAAACTAAAATAAAGAAGTGGGTCAAGAGTCACTAGGAAAGCATGTCTGTTTCTCTCAGTAGGGCTTTCTGGAGCACTGCCCATAGCATTGAAAAGTGTTTTTTTAGATCCATTAGGTAGTGTTTTTGAGAAATCTTAGAACAGCAGTTTTCAAAATGTCCTGGGACATCTGGAAGTCTCAGAACCCTTTGAAGGCTCTAGAAGATCAAAACTGTTTTCATGATATCAATAAGATGTTATTTGGCTCTTTCATTTTCATGCTCTCATGAGAATGCATTGGTGGATCTTAGAGACTTCATGCTGTGCAGTGTTGCAAACAATTAAATGCAGAAACAGATGTGAGAATCCAGATGCCTTCTCTTAAGCTGGACATTAAAAGCTGTTGCAAAAATATAAAGCAATGCTACTCATCTGCCTTTTTCTTTCCTTCCTTCCTTCCTTCCTTCCTGTCTTCCTTCCTTCCTGTTGGAAGATACAGGTTGCCCTGCCCTCCTGCAAATGTTATTTATGTTACGATGTTTTTCTCCCTATCAAATGAATAACATTTGGTCAGGAGCCATGGCAAACATCTCTTTGAGAGGCTGAGGCAGGAGGATAGCAGGTTTGAGCCAGAGGCAGCCTGTGGAACTTTGTAAGACCCTGTTGCTAAAAGTTTGGACTTAAAATCAGATGCTCATATATAGATAAATTTTCCCACAAAAAGACATACAAGTAAAAAGGAGATCATTGGTGGGGGGGAGGGATGGAGGAGGAGGGTCATGAGAAGGTAAGGGGGAAGTTCTGTGAGCAATGTACAGTGAAATGCGTATATGGAAATGTCATAATGAAATACATGTCAGAATGAAACCCATTAAGTTGTACATTAAAAATTTTCAATATAAAAAGAGGAGGGGGCCTGGAGGCACAGCCCTGAGTTCAACTCTACTAGTATTGCCTAAAATAGAATTTAATTTTTAAAAAAATCGTTAATATCTAATGCTGTAAATATCAATACATGTAACCTATATAATCAAAATCTTTCTGAGGGTTCTTGAAAGTTTTTAACTGGGTAGAAAGGGTTGTATGATCAGAGTGTGAGAACTGTCCTGTAGGATAAATTATCCCTCTGAACCTTAGAAGAGAGCAAAGGTGACTTTATTAAAACTATGGATGAGGGAGCTGCTGTTGTGGAGCATCTGCATAGCATGAATGAGGCCCTTGGTTCAATTCCTAGCTCATTACACACAAACACACACACACACACACACACACACACACGCACACACACACACACACCTACCTGTGGGAGAGGCAGTTATGCATAGTTATAAGTAAAGGCTTAGCAATGCTACTAGTAACCATGGCGTATTCATGGTTGCCTATGAGGCACTTCAAAAGGAAGGAATTAGGGCTGTTTTGTGGATCTGGGAATCAAATCCAAGGCCTCAGGGGATGCAGGCCAGTGCGCTACTAACTGAGCTAACCCTCAACACTAATATTAATGATATCATTGAATAATCTGATTTTTTTTAATGCCATACTGAGGATTGAACCCAGGGCCTGGCGCTTGCATGCTTTGCAAAGTGCTGCACCTCCAGCCCCGCCCCCCACCCCCCCTTTTTTAATTTAAACTTTTTGAGACAGGGCTTCGCTAAATTACGCAGACTGCCTCTGGTCTCGAACTTGTCATCCTCCTGCCTCTGCCTCCCAAATCACTGGGATTACAGGTGTGTGCCACTGTGCCCGGATTAATTTGTTGATGTTTATGCACTCCATTTTACTTTTGATGATTTCTAATTTTCCTAGATTCATACTATGTACTTTCCACGTTCCAGCTATTAATGGATACTTAAAATTGTTTCTTATTTTGAGTCGTGCTATATTAGCAAATGGAGGTCCTTGGGGCTTTACTCTACTTTAAGGAGGCAACTCTTCCCCAGTTGTCTTTTGAGCGCCTTCCAACCTAGGGGGTTCAATTTCAGGCACTGTATCAGTGTTTCTCTGCTATTCATAGTGTTTTTAATGACTAATTGTTTTGAGAGTGGGCTGATGGATCCTTCTTCCTAGTGTGTCTTAGTCTGGAAGCTCAGCTGAAACCTGTCTACCATGGGTGACCCTGCTGTTATCTGAAATACCAGTGGCATAGCTCACAGCAACACACAAGCCCCCACAGAACAGCAAAATGACAGACAATTGGGGGTACAGTAGTTGTGCAGAATGCGAGAAATGCAGTTTTTGAAGCATGGCCATGGCATGGTTATCACCTAGGATTCCGGAGGGAGAGTTAGAGGAAAGAACTAGAACAATCTCTTGCCAGCAGGTCAGGTGGGGTCATTCTAGTTGGCTGTGGTACAAACTATTTTTCTTTGACTTTAGCACCATTTGTCAGCTTGGATCTTTAAGAAATATAAACTATTTCTGTCCTGCATTTCATTATGTGTAGCAGATGTTGCTTTATGTTTTTGAACCCAATTTTTAGAATGAGCATGGTCTCAAATAACATAGGCCTAAAAACAGAAAAGAGGAAATCAGTTCACTGGCCACTTACCAGGATAGTGTAAGGAATATTCCACACTTTTAGCTGTTGCCTATATGAAATATATGAAATGTCAAGCATATTCTATGAAAAATATGAAAATATGAAATATGAAAAAATATGAAAAGTCAAGCATATTCTAAGAAAAAAAGTGATACAGTATACTAAGTGATGTAACTAAGAATGTTCACTTACGTTTTGAGAGAGAACCAGAAATTTGTGGTAGGTTGACTGAGGAGGGTAGTCTGTTACAGAATTTTTGCCTCCTTCCCACCCTTCATCCACTAATGTTTAAAATGGAAAATGTGTTCTTGAAATATTTACCAGTAGGCCAAATGGAGAATTCAAAACAAAACAAAAATCCACAATTCAGTATTTTTGGGTTATCATAAACCAATCTGATTAAAGTCAAAATATTGAGTCAATTCATCAGCACTAAGCTATAAGATTTCTGTTTTATGCATGTTTTGAAAGCAGAATTTGATATAGAAGTTGTATTTATATAACAATGCTGTTACTCAATGCCTGTGCATTTTTCTGCACACGTTATCTTAATGGATATTTACTGGAAAGTTCTTGCCAGAATAAATACATTCCTTCATGAAAGAAAGACTTAATATACTTCTAGTTCAACTGCACCTGTTTCCTGTGAGCAGATAAACCAAATTATTTGGCATTAGTCATCATACTTCCCACAGATCACAGTACTTATTGTGGTCTCCCATTAGGACTACAGGGGGTCAGGGTGAGAAACAAGAATGAGGTAGCCAGTGTTGCACTACAATGAGAGAAAAAAAAAGCAAGGATCGAGCAACTATATATTTGACAGGAAATAACAACAAAAATGAATCTGACAGAACTCTGTTTTGTTGTTAGGTGCTGTCAAGTACAACAGAGTGAAACACTCTCTAATACTGTGCAGGCACACGATTGTTTTTAAGTTTAAGTCCATTGTTGTAGCCACTGTGTCAATCCATCTAGTTGAGGGTCTTCCTTTTTTTCATTGACCTAACAGTCTCCCAAACATGACATCCTTCTCCAGGAATTGGTCCCTCCTGACAACCTGTTCAAAGTATGTAAGACCCAGTCTAGCCATACTTGCTTCCAACGAGCACTCTGGTTGCACTTCTTCTCAGACAGATCTGTTGATTCTTTTGGCAGTCCAGGGTATATTTGATATTCATCTCTACCATAATTCAAAAGCATCAATTCTTCTGTCTCCTTTATTCACTGTCCAGCTTTCATAACCATATGATGTGACTGAAAATACCGTGGCATGAGCCAGGTGCACCTTCATCTTTAATGGGATATCTTTGCTTTTCAACACTTTAAAGAGGTCTTTTGCAACAGCTTTCCCAATGCAATATATCTTTTGATTTCTTGACTGCTGCTTCTGTGGGTGTTGATTGTAGAATCAAGTAAACCAAAATCTTGGACAACATCAGCCTTTTTACCTTTTATCATGAAGTTGCTTACTGACTCCGTTATAAGGATTTTTGTTTTGATGTCTGTACATTAGCTTTATGTATGGTGGTGAGGCAGAACTGATTAAGGACTATAAACTGTAGATAAGTTTAGCTGCTGATCCTGGAAAACGTTTTAAAAAGTCATTTTAAAGAGAGGGGTAACTTTCTCATTCCCAATTTGAAAATCAGGAATGAAAACCCTGCAGTGAGACCACTGGTTATATAGTAACCATTGTGTCCAGACAAGGGGACCAGAGTGCTAGGCAGTGATGTAAACAGGATGATTGGAGCTAGAGAGAGAAGAAGTACCCCTTGAATTAAAGGATGAAGGGGAAAAACAACGCACAATGGAGACTCCAGCAAAGAGATTCACAAACATCTAGATTTCCTCTTGTTGACTCTAGTCCTGATATCTACCCATCGCCATCCCAAGGTTGCTACCAGGGAGAGATTATAGTGATTGTTTATTCTTTCATGCAAACAGCATTAATAAAGTACTTAAGCATGGCAGAGAGAACCATTTAAGGGAATAAAACGGGCAGATTAGCATATTATAGCTAACTACTCAGTCATACTACATTTATTTGCTACAATAGGCAATTAAGTTCCTCGGCTTTTTTCTAACAAACGAATTTGAATTAAACTGCTGGAAAGATTTGTCCAGAGTTTAGTAACCCTCTCCCTTATGTAGTATTAAAATCCTACCATTTAAAATAGTTATGAGAAAGGCCAGTTTGAGAATATTCACACATTAAAGAATTTTATTTCATTATATTTACTTTATTTTTAATATGTTGTTGTTGTTGTTAGGTGCCGTCGAGTTGGTATCCAACTCATAGCGACCCTCTGTACAACAGGGGAAACACTGTTGTCAGTGCTTCTCTGCTGTTCATAGGGTTTTCAATGGCAGATTGATTTTTGGGAGGGGGTTGCCAGGTCCTTCTTCCAAGCCTACAGCTTCTGGTGTTCCCAGGCGGTCTCCCATCCAGTTACTAACCAGGCCCGACCCTGCTTAGCTTCTGAGATCTGACGGGATCAGATTCCACAGGGCTATGGCTGCAGGCTTTTAATATGTATGAAAAGTAAAATCAAGACAGTAAAGTATTACTTCCCAGGAATCTTTCTTGGGAGATAAAAAGCATAACTTGAAGTTAGACTATTAAAACACTTTTTCAACAATTATTGTTCCCACTTAAATTGTACTTTTTAAAAAATAAATATTGTATGTAAAAGAAAGTCACCATAGTTGAAAATTTTCCTCTTAAGGAATTAGGTGCTATTTTTCCTCTATCTTTAAATAATAATAAAATA